>VMDO01003695.1:49298-79846 GCA_007922755.1 Pedetes capensis | reverse complement strand
ACTCTCATAGGGTTTTCAATGGCTGATTATTTCGGGATTGCCTCAGGAGTGGATTGCCACATCCTTCTCCCATTCTTGAGGTGCTGGAAATCGAATTTGGGACCTCAGAGACTGCAGAGCAGCACTCTACCAACTGAGCTAAATCCCAGTCATACACACACACACACACACACACACACACACACACACACACAAATATTATGATATATAACATATATGAATGATGAGATTTCTCAGGGATGGGACTCAAGTCTGAACACCAAGTTTATTTGTGTCTCATAGACATACACAGAGCTTGAAGGAAATTTTATGCAATATTTTAATATTTTCAGTGCCCTCTTGAGGACTTTTTTGTTTGCTTATTTTGTTGTCATCTTGGGGATTGAACCAGAGCCTCAAGCATGCTACCAGTGAGTTGTACCCCAGGCCGAAACACGTGTCTCACTGATGATAGCTTAATTAACTTTGGCAGTCTTTATTTCCCCTTCTGTTTTTGTGGTGCTGAGGATTGAACCTAGGGCCTTGTGCGTGCTAAGCAACCATTCTACCTCTGAGCTATATCCCCAGCCACATATTTTGACTGTGGTCTATCATGAGAGGTCAGGTGTGGAATCTTCCACTGTGGCATCAAATAGCTATTCAAACGCTGTTGGATTCTGGAATGTTTCAGATTTCAAATATGTGGATTAAGGATGCTCAACCAGTCTGACTTTGCTATCATTTTAGTGGTATAGGCTCTGTGGCCATATCCTGGAAAACTCCAAGGAAGGAAGGAAGGAAAGAAGGAAGGAAGGAAGGAAGGAAGGAAGGAAGGAGAAAGAAACTAATGTTTTACATTTATCCCACCAGCTTCAAAGAGGGGAGACAAGATATTTGGAGGTACACTAGAAAGTTATGCTCTCTGGAGGAGACTCAGCAATGGCTTAGTGGGTATCAACTAATTAATTCCTCTTCTCCTCCCCTTGTCTTTGTGCTTCCTTCATTGTATGTTACAATTAGTTGTTTGGAAGTCTGTTGTCACCCACGTGACTGTAGAGACCTTAAGAGGAAAAACTATGTACAGTATTATTCATCATTTGCCCATATTGACCTGCATATAATAGGCACTTAATATGTACTTATTGAATTTATTTACTAAGCTGATTACATGGGTATCTAGTTATGGAAAAGCAGTGGTCTGCAAATAAGACACAGGGACATATGTATTCAGTCACAAGTAAATAATATACTTCTTATGATTTGGACCTAAATCATCCCTCAAAAGTCCATGCAATAGCCGGGTGCGGTGGTGCACACCTGTAATCCCAGAGGCTCAGGAGGCAGAGGCAGGAGGATAGCAAGTTTGAGACCAGAGGCAGCCTGCGTAACTTAGCGAGACCCTGTCTCAAAAATGTAAAAAAAAAAAAAAAATGGACTGGAGGTGGCAGCTCAGTGGTCTAGCATTTGCAAAGCATGCAAGCATGGAGCCCTGGGTTCAACCCCCAGTACCGCAAAAATAAAAAATAAATAAAAAATAAAAAATCCATGTCATTTGGTCCCCAGCTAGTGGCACTGTCCTGGGAGGTTGTAACTTTGGGAGGTGGGCCTTGGAGAAGTAGCTCCCCAAGGGTGTGCCTTTTGGGGTTTTTTCTCCCCAAACGGGAGGCTCAGCTCTCTCTCACTCTCTGTTCCTGGTCCACCATGCTTTGAAGTTATCAACCACAGCTCCTGCTGCATTATGGACTGATTCTCTAACTATGAGCGCCCAATGAACTTCTTCCCCCATAATTTTGTTTGGGCTGGTTTTTCTGCTATGGTGACGATGATAGTGACTAATACAGTGCTTTTGAAAAATAATAATAATAAACTGGATATTTGGCATGTGAGTTGGAGTAGCTTGAACCAGTTTCCTGAGCTTATTCTTCCATAAGTTATCAAGATCCCAGATCAGAGGGGCTGAAGAAAGAACTGACTTTAGTTTATATTGCCCTCCCCAAAGTATTTTTTCCCTCCCTTTATTGGTAAATGTTGGTGGAATACAGAGTAATACAGCATTAACTTTTTCCATTATGCAACTATTACATCACTTTTGGTTACACTTACAAACTTACCATGTTTATAAAAACCTTTTGACTAATATGTAGTAAAACTCATATGCATATTTGGGTTATGTTCCCCTATTTTTCCCATGTACTCATGAAGTTGCATCTTTTACATTGATCATCCTCTCCCCCTTTAGCCTTCTACATTGATTCTCCTCCCCATCCCACTTTCCACAATCTTCACTACCCCAGCCAAATATTCTTAGCCCAAGCAACTCTCCAGGCTTCCCTGCCCCCTCAATTTCAGGTTAATTTAACTCAAAATTGCTATATCTATTGTGAGTAGAAAAATAAATGGCAGATGTTGTTGTTAGGTGTTGCCGAGTCTGACTCATAGTGACCCTATGTACAACAGAATGAAACACTACCCAACACTGCACCTTGCCTGGCACTACATGAGTGCTTCTCTGCTATTCATATGGCTGGGTTTTTTTTGTTTGTGTGTGTGTGTGTGTGTGTGTGTGTGTGTGTGTGTATGTGTGTGTGTGTGGTACTGGGAGTTGAACCTAGGACCTTTCTTTGCAAGTGCTGGACCAATGAGCTGCACCCGAGGCCCCCCCTCCCCTTTTTTTTTCACGTTTTGAGACAGGGTCTTGCTAAGTTACTGCCTCTGGTCTCAAACTTGCGATCCTCCTACCTTTGCCTCCCGAGCCACTGGGATTACAGGCATGCGCCACAATGCCTGGCGCTCAGTTTTTTATTTTTTGAGACAGGGTCTTACTAAATTATGCAGACTGCCTCTAGTCTCAAACTTGTGATCCTTTCAATGGCTCATTGTTCCGAGAGTTGGCTGCTGGATCCTTCTCTCAAAAATGGCAGATAAACTATGATATATAAATATGATGCAGTATTTAAACTTTTAAGTGTTCAAAGACATGCAAATTAAAGCAACAATGGAAAATCTTTTCTTTTTTTGCTTTGAGGAATGGGGATTTGGGTGGTAAAGCATTTGCCTCTTGCCTACCATGCACGAAACGTTGAGGTGGATCCCCAGCACTGAAAAAAAAAAGTTAGTAACTGGAAAAAAAAATTGTCACTCAATGCTGACAAGGTCCATTGAGGAAAAAAGTGCTCATCTGCTGCTTGTAGGTATATAATAACAATAATAGGTATTATTTATTTATTTATTTTGAGATTGGTCTGACTGTTTTGCCCAGGCTGGCGTTGAACTCGTGGGTTCAAATGATACTCCTGCCTCAGGTTCCCTGGTAACTAGAACTTGCTCAGCTCATAATTACTTTTATTTATTTATTTATTTATTTAATTTATTTATTTTTTGTGGTACTGGGGTTTCACCCAGGGCCTTGCACTTGCATGCTTTGCAAGTGCTGGACCACTGAGCTGCATCCCCAGCCCTTTTTTTTTTTTTTTTTTTTTTTTTTTTTTTTTTTTTTTTTTTTTTTTTTTTTTTTTTTTTACTTTTTTTGAGACAGGGTCTTGCCAAATTATGCAGGCTGCCTCAGGTCTCAAACTTGGGATCCTCCTGCCTCAGCCTCCTGAGCCTCTGGGATTACAGGTGTGCTCCACCACACCTGGCTCATAATTACTGTTTTAAAGAAAACAATTTCTTGAAGTGTCTTTAAGAGATTTCCACCTTTTAGCTGGACACTGTGGCACATGCCTGTAATCCCAGCAGCTTGGGAGGCAGACGTGGGAGGATCTCAAGTTCAAGACCAGAGGCAGTCTAAGTAATTTAGCAAGCCTCTGTCTCAAAAAGTAAAAAAAATGGGCTGGGGGCGCAGCTCAGTGGTCCAGCACTTACAAAGCATGCAGGCGCGAGGCCCCTGGGTAAAACCCCCAGTACCGCAAAAAAAAAAAAAAAAAAAAAAAAAAAAAAAAAAAAAAAAAAAAAAAAAAAAAAAAAAAAAAAAAAAAAAAAAAAAAAAAAAAAAAAAAAAAAAAAAAAGAAAAGAGAAAAGAGGAAAAAACAGAAATTTCTACCTTTTCACCCAGTAACTCTACTTCCTAGGATTTGTTTTTACCCTTAGGAAATAAATCAAATATGTAGGAACAGTCAAGAAAAGTAGGATGTGTTCCTAAAATGAAATATCAAGTAGCCATTAAAGATGGTATGTTTGCAAAACTTTAAAGACATGCTAAGGTAACTGATGAGTGAAAAAACATTTCAGATGCAAAACTATATAAAGTATGGTACCAATTATGTTTCATTATGTATATTGTGTTGTTGTTGTTAGGTCAGTGGAGTTGGTGTCCGACTCATAGTGACCCTATGTACAAACAGGTGAAACACTATTGTTAGTGCTTCTCTGCTATTCATAGGGTTTTCAATGGCTGATTGTTTTTTGGGAGTGGGTTGTCAGGTCCTTCTCCCAAGCCTACAGCACCTGGTATTCCCAGGTGGTCTCCCATCCAAGTACTAACCAGGCCCAACCCTGCTTAGCTTCTGAGATCTGATGGAATCGGATGCCCCAGTGGTATAGCTGCAGGCGTATGTATGTCTTAGACAGGATATAAATAAGAAATATAAAGATAGGAAGAGCTGGGCTTGGTGGTGCATACCTACAATCCCAGCACTTGGGAGGCTGAGGAAGGGGGATCAACATGAGTTTGAGGTTAGCCTAGACTACACATTGAGTTCCAGGCCAGCTTGGGCTACAAAGTGAGACCCTGTCTGAAAAACCAAATTGGTTAATTAATTAAAATAGATAAAATGATAGGAAGAAATCTTTTCACTATATTAACAATTTCAAAAAGCAATATATGTTAAAATTTCAAGAACTTTAATACCTCAATGGGGATTTCAATTTTTCTTTGTACTTTATTTTTCCTTTTAAAATATTTTCAGTAAAACTAGTGTTACAATCAGAAAATGTATGTCTAAAACCCATTAGCCTGAAAAGTTCTCTTCCCTTATCTTTCTAGCATCCAGAGCATTTTTTGGCATTCTGTCAGTATACAGAAATGCTAGATAAATAAACAGAAGGATGAATGAACAATCAAACAAATGAAATGAGATGGAGTCATGCTCTCAGGCTACTTGATTACTATGCTTTCCCCATGTCAAATTTCCAATCCATCCTCAGATTGTGTCAGCCTTACCTTCATAAATAACATGAGTCTGACTGTTGTGACCTCCTACACTGATACCATCATAGTCAAATGCTACCATTGTTGCACAACTGGACCAACAACTGTCCCCACTGTGTCTGTTCTTGCACCCTACCACCTATTCTCCAAAAAGCAGACAGAGGGTGACCCAGAACTTAATCACTCCTCTTCCTTAAAACCTCCAATGACTGTCCGTGTCAATCAAGATGACATCTAAAGTCCTTCCAGTGGACTATCGGGCTCTGTGCAAATACCCCTACCCCACATCCCTCTATTCTCATCACCTATCCTTGTTTCACTTCTCTCCAGCCACATTGGCTTTTTGGTCTTGTTGTAGGTCCTTTGCACCTGCTGTCCTCTGCCTGGAATGCTCTTCCCACAAATAACTGCCAGCCTGGCTCCATCACTTCATTTGAGTCCCTGTGCAAATGTCAGGGTATCAGAAAAGACTTCCAGATCTTACAATTAAAAATAGCACCATTCTCCTCCATCACTCTCCTGTCACTCTCTGTCCTTTACTCTTTTTTTTTTTTAATAGAAAAACATATATCCACCTAATTTAATATAGATTTCTTTGTTTGACCTTGATCTCCTCGCTCAACTCTCTGGCCAGGATATTGTTGTTGTTGTTAGGTATCCGACTCATAGCGGCCCTCATAGGGCCGCTTTTCAATGGCAGACTGTTTTCGGGATTGCCTTGGGAGTGGATTGCCAGGTCCTTCTCCCACTTTTGCGGTGCTGGGAATTGAACTCGGGACCTCGGAGACTGCAGCGCAGCACTCTACCAACTGAGCTAAATCCCAGCCAGCCAGGATACAAGCATCATTAAAGTAAGGGCTTTTTCTTCCCCTCCAGGGATACAAAAAATTAATTCCTTACAAAATCATTTTTAAAGTTTTAATTCAATTTAATATTGTTTGTTTATTTGTTTATTTTGTAGTACTTGGGAGTTTAACTTAGGGTATCACACATATCTTGCCAGTGCCCTACCACTGGGCTGCACCTGCTAGCCCATTTTGATTTTTTTAATTTTGAGTCAGGTTCTCACTAAGTTATGAAAGCTGCTTCTAGCCTTGAACTTGAGATCCTCCTGCCTCAGCCTCCCGAGTTGCTGGGATTAAAAGCATGTGGCACCATACCCAGCACAAAATAATTAAACAAAAAAAATTTAAGACACAAATACTGTCAAAAGATTAATAATATATTCCTCCCTCTGAATTATCTCAAATATTTTTATAATAAAGATTCTCCAAATTCCTTTACTTTTAAACCTTAACTTTGAATGCTAAAAGTGTCCACAATTTCCAAGTGTTAAGTTAAAATAGTGTGTTAAGCCTAGCTGTATTATGAGAATTACTAGATAGCTGGTATTCAGGGAGTCATAATATACCTTACATGCCCAATTATGAATAGTTTGATTGATTCTATTTTAACCGATGACATTTAAAAGATTTTAATTACTGATTAGTATTAAATTTTATTTATTTCTTTATCTATCTATCTGTTTATTTATTTATTGGAGACAGGGTATCACTGGGTAGCCCAGGCTGTCCTAGAACTCACTGCATAGACCAAGCTGGCCTTGAGCTCGTGTTGATCCTCCTGCCTCAGTCTCCAGAGTGCTGGGATTACAGGCACGCACCACTATGCCAGGCTAGTTAGCATTAATTTAGAGTGCATATATTCCAAGATTCCTGCCTCTGACATTAGCAGGATGAACTGAAGCAACTTGCATAAACCAGCTCTGTCTCATAGAAGCATACTGTGCACATATATGAATTTCAACTTTTCTAATGGCTAAATTAAGGAAAGCTAAAAGTAACAAGTGAGGACTAGGCTTGTAGCTCAGTGGTAGAGCACTTGCCTAGCATGCCCTGGGTATGATGCCCAGCGCCAGAAAGCAAGCAAACGAACAATAAACAGAAAAAAGGTGAAATAAATTTTAATAAATTTTCACTTAAGCAAATATATCCAAAGAATTTTGACATGCAATTAATGTAAACCAACATTAATTGGATAGTTTACATTATTTTTCTTTTCTTTCTTTCTTTTTTTTTTTTTTTTTTTTTTTTTTTTTTTTTTTTTTTTTTTTTTTTTTTTTGTGGTACTGGGGGTTGAACCCAGGGCCTCGCACCTACATGCTCTGCAAGTGCTCAACCACTGAGCTGCACCCCCAGCCCATTTTTTTTTTAACTTTTTTGAGACAGGGTCTCACTAAATTACACAGACTGCCTCTGGTCTTGAACTTGCGATCCTCTTGCCTCTGCCTCTGGAGCTGCTGGGATTACAGGCATGCACCACCACGTCTGGCTACATTCTTTTTCTTTGTACTAAGTCTTTGAACTCTGGTGCAGGCATCATAATTAGATCTCAATTCAGAGAAGGGACATTTCAAATGCTCAATTGCCACATATGATATTGGCTACCATATTGGACAGCACAGGCTTAAACTTTCATCACCATTTTTAAAATCTGTAAAAAATGTATAATAGCAGTGTCTGTCTTATCTAATTAAATTTATTAGCATAGATGCAGAATTTAATGAACAAAAATTTCTTAATGACACACCAGGAAAAGAGCTCACTGGTCAGGGGCTGGGGACTACCACATATCATTTCTTTTGCCCATCATGATTACAGGCTTGTTTCATACCGGAAGGCCCCTCAAGACCCTCTGCAAGAGAGGCCTGATGATCTATACAGAAAGAGGAGCTTGTTGCCACTCAGAGTAAAGGGGAGAAAATCTCTTGACAGGAGAATCAGCAAGGCTGAAATCATAACAAAGGTCACGAGGGATCTGATAGTGTACATTTGAAAGAGTTCACCAGATTTACCCAGTGAAACATTAATAGTTTTGTTGAGACATTAGGGTTCTTCCTGTAATTACTGATATGTGGCCTTATCTTATTTTGGAAGAGCTCATTTCTGCAATAGAAAATGCCAAGTAAGCAACTGCTCTTAAACAATTATCTTAATCTATTTGCAAACAATTTAGGAAGAAGAGGGTGTTTATCTTCATTTTTTCAGGCTAGGGATTTTACAGGTGATATCAAGGGGGAATAGTTGAGCTACCCAAAGGTCACGCAAAGGAACAGAACAAAGCTTTTGACCTGGCTCATCCGTCTTCCAACCTTATCTTCTTTTCATTTCAGCATATGCTGAACAGCCTTATAGACTGTGCCAAATATTTAAATCAAATAGGTGTATTTATTTATCTTTATTTTTGGTGGTGGTGGTGCTGGGAATTGAACCCAGAGCCTTGTAAATGCTGTGTACACTACAACTATTTCCTAAACACATATAAGGTGCTCAACATTAACTTCTGTTGTTTTGAGGATTTTATTTATTTTGTGGTGTTGATATCAGACAAAGCACCCTCTGCATGTCTTCCAAGCACTACTGTTGAGCTATCCCTCTGAATGATTTTTTTGTAGGTTTTAGTTTTTGAAATGGTAGTAAATTTTGTACATTAACACCACACTTATCTAGGGCCCAAAAAAAGTGTTTTGAGAAGGAAAGTAATTGCCATAAAGTCCAATGCCCTAGAATCCATGAACATTACCAATTAATGAACTCTGGGCCTCACGCAGTCTCCAAGATCTCATTCTGCATCCATTTGCTTGTGTTTTGAATACAGTTATAGCAATTTCCATAACCTGGGTTCCAAACTTGAACTAGATCATAATGGTGTTAGAGGAAAAACAGCCTCTCCAGCTGGCAGGTAAAGAACAATGAGTGACAAATGCTTTCCTGTCAAGAAGGAAGGAAACAGAAAAATATTAAAAAGAAAATTTAAGAATTCCAAAGAACAATAATAAGAGGAAAGAGGGCTGAGGGTGTAGCTCAATGGTAGTGCACTTGCATACCATGCACAATCTCTAGCACCCCCCCACACACACTCACTCACTCTCTCACACACACACACACACACACACAATAATAATAATAAAAAGAGAAAGAAAGGAAAGAAAAAAAGAAAGAACAGGAAAGAAAGGAAAGGAAAGAAAAGAAAGAAAGAGTAAAGTAATAGTCATTTAGTGGAATCACATAGTCCTAATAATTTCTAAAGGGCAGAAATGTTATAACACATCTTAGAAAATTTTCCACTAAAAACGATTAATAATAAAAATATTTTGTAGCTATCCTCAAAAGTCTCCATCCATTCATCAATCTGTCCATCTACTATATTCAAACTGAGTCCCGTCTCTTGGGAGTTGCTATTCTAGTGGGTAGGTGACATACATAAATTACCCCAGGATAGCAGCAGTACAATGCTTGGCACATGTTAGGCACTCAATAAATATTTGTTGGGTTTGGAATGTAGCTCAATGGTAGAATGCTTGCTTAGCATGCAAGAATCCCTATGTTCAACTGCCAATACCTCAAAAAGAAAAAGAAATATCGTTAGTTGAACATGGTAGTTGTTGTTGTGTGCCATCATGTCCGACTCATCACAACCCTCACAGGGTTTTCAAAGGCTGATTGTTTCGGGATTGCCTTGGGAGTGGGTTGCCACATCCTTCTCCCATTTTTCCAGTGCTGGGAATGGAACCCGGGACCTCAGAGACTGCAGAGCGGTACTCTACCAACTGAGCTAAATCCCAGCCCTTCTGGGCTACGTAGCAAGAACAAAACATAGCATAAATCAAAACAAAACAAAATAAAATGAAAGAAAAACTTGTGGAATGAATGAATGCATAAGTATATTGAGAGCATAAAACAGAGGAATTCATGTACTTATTTTTTTCAGTGCTGGAGGTGTCAAACCCAGGGCCTTGCTCATGATAAACATGAATTCAACCACTGAGCTACACCCGCAGCCCAGAAGAATATCAGTTAGTCTGGCATAGGGATAGGGGTATCAAGCTGTGTTTTATAAAAGGAAGTGAAGAGCATTTATTAAGGAGCAGGATGTTTGAAGGTAAGGTGGTGGGAAAAAGTTAGAGAATTCAGGGCACTGTGTAGGAATAGCCAGTGATGATGCAAGCACCAGACAGGGACCAGATTGTGAAGAGCTTTGTCCATTGAGTGAAAGAGTTGGCATTTTACGCCAAATACCACGAAAAACTTTTATTTCTTTATTTGAGTGCTGTAGATTAAACTCAGGCCCTCATGCATGCTAAGTAGGTGCTCTACCCTTGACCTAAAACTCCAGCCCTTTTGAAGAATCTTTGAAGGGGTAGAAGCAGAGGTGCACCTGGTTAGACTTGTTTTAGAAAGATCATTCTAGGACAGATCACAAGATCACAGTCATGGGGACCCGTCATGATGTCCTTATAGCAAATCAGGGGGAATGGGGGTAACAGCCTGAAATAGTACAGTAACAGCTACAAAGAAAAAGAAGGGGACTGCTACATAGGAAGTTGGTATGGGGAAAATTTTGTGACTGATATGGAGAAGAATGGAGGGAGAGCAGGAGGAGATTACAATAATCCCTGAATTTCTGGTTTTCATTGGGAGAACACCTAGAAGCAGCTGAAGTTAATTTTGGACATGCTGAGTTTGAGATGCTTACTGAGACTGAATATCTTCTTGTTGATAGGTGCTGTCAAGTTGTGTCCAACTCATAGTGACCCTCAAAGCGTTCAATGGCTGACTTTTTCGGGATTGTTTTGGGAGTGGACTGCCACATTCTTCTCCCATAAACACTATTGTTGTGGTTCTCTTCTATCTGTAGGGTTTTCAATGGCTGATTGGTTTTTGGGAGTGGGCTGCTGGGTCCTTCTCCCAAGCCCACGTTCACCTGGTGTTCCCTAGTGGTCTCCCATCCAAGGACTAACCAGGCCCAACCCTGCTTAGCTTCCAACATCTGATGGGATTGGACGCCACAGTGTATGGCTGCAGGCCACACAGATTGCACCACAAAGATGGCGATCGAATTGTTGACTTTACGTGATGCTTTTCCTTATTTTACTTTCTCAGCATTACTATTCTGCATATTATCATTTGCATTATTTTTTTAAAAAAAGCAAGAAAGAAAAAGAAGAGAGAAGGGAAGAAACTCAAGGACATAAGCTGAAAGCTTGCTTGTCAAACTGAAGAAAATATAGAGGTTATTACCTTAAACACTAACATATATGGCATTTTTAGCAAAAATCAGAAAATAATTGTTTTACTTTTGAAGTCTACATGTGTTTTTGTGTCACTTAAATAATTCTCCTTTTCTCTCCTGTTCTCTCTGATCTATTTTTGCAAAGTCACATTTATGTACCATCTGCAAACCGATAAAATATTCTGCTCTTATAGCTCCTTATGTCATATTTTAATTGATGAAAACATAAAGGGTGAGTTGTGCATTTTCCTATCTATAAACCTGTGTTTAACTTTATCTCCTCTTTATGTTCCCTCCACCTCCTCACCAAGAGCTAACATCTTGAAGGAGAGAAATTCTAACATATGGCAGAATTCTTACACGTATATATTGGTACAGTTATTTTATATTCTAGTTTCTGCTTTTAGAACAGTGTCTCTTCACAGAGTACTACTTCACATTCTCTGAAACACTCGATAGTGGTATGTCAGCAACTGTGAGGTTCAGTGTGTCCTGAATTGGCAGTGTTGGCCAATTTTCCTTCCTATGACAGTTTCCTAACTGCTATGAATGGGCAGTATTTTCTTAATGAACTACGAAAATTCTGTCCTTCAATAGGAAGTTGTCTCAAACACCAGAGCCAGCTCATAAAAGAATACTTTACCTCGCTGACCTACTCAAATAGCTTGTTTTCACATCGCCTTTCATTTACCAGGCATGCTGCCCTGGAAGAACTGGAAGTTATCCCAGTGGAGAAGAAGGTCAGAGGCCTTTTCTGCAGGTTTCATTCAGTCTAAGATTACTGTTTTTGTCCTTCAAGGTCAAAGTAAATCATGTTGATCAAGTGATTGAATACATACAAACACAATGATATTTTCTAAGTTTACGCGCTCCCTCTTGGGAAGATTGTCTTAGGCCTCACCCAGCGCCATATTGAGAAAGTTAGCATTATGCTCTGGAATGCAAGGTTAGGCCTATATTAACTTCAAAGCACTTCTTGAATCTGAGTCGCCTATGTTTAGTTTCTTAAAATATCTTGTGATAGAAGACGCTCTGGTGTCTGGTATTAAGATTCTAAATTACACTATGATAAAAAGAGATGAGTCATTAACGCATGCAACAACTCGGCTGACTGTCCAGGGAATTTCACTGAGGAGAAAGAGCCCATCTCAAAAGGTCACATACTCCATGATTCCATTTATATGACATTTTAGAAATGGAGGGCAAATTAGTAGTTGCCAAAGACTAAGAAAGCCTGAAGCTGAACTGCTGTGGCTTCTGGTCCCCTCAGATCTCAGATGCTAAGCCGGGCTGGACCTGGTTAGTACTTCGATGAGAGACTGCCAGGGAATACCAGGTGCTGCAGGCTTGGGAGAAGGACACTGCATCCCACTCCCCAAAAACAATCAGCCATTGAGAACCCTAAGAATAGCAGAGAAGCACTAATAATACTGTTTCACCTGCTGTACAAAGGGTCAGTAGGGTCGCTATGAGTCAGATGCTGACTTGACCACACCTAACAACAACAACAAAGGCTAAGAAGGAGTGTTTATAAAAGAACAACTCAAAGGATCCTCATGGTGTTGGAACTTTTAAATATCTTGCCTGTGGTAGTAGATACATGCATGTATATAGGTGACAAAATTGCAATAGGACTTTTTTTTCTTTTTTTTGCAGTATAGGAGATTCAACCCAGGGCCTCATACATACTAGGCAAGTGCTCTCTCATTGAAGTATATTCCCACCTTTTTTTTTGAGATGGTGATTTACTAAGTTGCTCAGCCTGGCCTCCAACTTGGAATCCTCCTGCCTTAGTTTCTTGAGTGTTGAGATTACAGGCATGTGCACTCAGCTGTATAGGACTTAATACACACACACACACACACAAACACACACACACACATACACACGCAGGCACACACAGACAGAAAAGCTCACAAGCAGGGACAAATGAGTACAAGTTACCCCACTGGGGAATTCTTAATAAAGATTGGTGGATTGTATTAATGTCCATATCATGATTATATTATCCTATAACTTTAAAAAATACTGCCATGGGGCTAACTGAGCAAAGTATATAAGATATCTTCCTGTTTTATTTCTTAAAACTACATGTGAATCCACAATTATCTCCATTAAGAACTATTAATAAAAGATAACTTCAAGAATGTATGGCAGGCCATGGTGGGGTATACTTGTAATCTCAGCACTCTAGTGATTGAGGCTGGAAGATCAAAAGTTTAAGGCCTGCCTGGGCTGCATAGCAAATGCCTGTGGCAAGACCTTGTTTGAAAAACAAACAACCAAAAAAGAATTTATAAGCTAGGCTCTGTGATTCATGCCTGTAATTTCATCTCTTTGTGATCGTGGACGGGAGGGTCACCAATTCAAGGCCAGAGGCAGCCTGAACAATTTAGCGAGACCCTGTCTCTAAAAATAATAAAGAGATGTGGGAGTACAGCTCAGTGATAGAGCACTTGTCTAGCATGTGTGATGCCCCTGGGTTCAACACCCAAGTACTGCAAGAAAAAAAAAAAAGAATTTCTAGTTTCATTATATCAATGTAGGCTCATCATATAATGTTTTAATTGTTATGTTTTTGTTACAGAAATGTATAGGAACATGCCCATGCTATATGGTAAAGTAAATAAAAGCACCATGCCCAGCATGTATAGTACAATCCTACAAATACACTTATAAGTTTGCAGATTCATGTACTGAGAGATCTGGAAGGACTAATAAGGAGTTTAACAACAACATTTGTTATATCTGGAGCATGGGATTAGAGGAATGGGGAGGGAGGACATTTATTTTTCACTTTATATAATTCTGTAATGTTTGTATGCTCTTTACCATGACCATATACTTAACTAAAATTTTACAAAGAGATTGCAGCTAACTTATAATCCAGAAGTTTAAATTTTTGTGAAACAATGAGATATGGTTGTAAATAAAAATGTAGACAATGCCTGGAATCATGTTAAGCAATAAGGTATCAATAAGTTGTTGCCTGAAGACCAGTGTATTCTTCAAAACCTACCTCTCTATAGAGCCTATTATTGTGAAGAAGCTAAAAATGACTGAAAAGGGAGAAAACTAATATTTTATTTTCTCTTTTCCTTTCCTCTTCCCTTACTTTCCTCCCTCCATCTCTCCCTCCCTCCCTCTCTCTCTCTCTCTCTCCCTCTCTCTCTCTCTCTCTCTCACTTTCTTTCTTTCTTTCTTTCTTTTTTTCTCTCTTTCTTTCTCTTTCCTTTCATCTTTGTTTTTTAGAGACAGGGTCTCTCACTGTACTAAGCTGGCCTCACACTTGTTACATATCCCAGGCTGGGTTTGAACTTGCAATCTTTTTGCCTCACGGTCCTGAGTGTTGGACTATTGGGCATGCACACCTTGCCTAGAATTTTCTTTGAAAATCCCTTGTGTGGAAAATGCCCATTTTGGTGGGCACAGCGGAGCACGCCTGTAATCCCAGTGGCTCTGGAGGCAGAGGCAAGAGGATCGCAAATTCTAGACCAGAGGCAGTCTGCGTAACTTAGTGAAACCCTGTCTCAAAAAGTAAAAAAAAAAAAAGGGCTGGGGATGCAGCTCAGTGGTCCAGCACTTGCAAAGCATGCAGGGGAGAGGCCCTGGGTTCAACCCCCAGTACTGCCAAAAAAAAAAAAAAAAAAAAAAACCATTTTTGCTGATTCTCCTGTTTCTACTGAGTTCCTCAAAATCATCAACAATCATCATTTGTATCATGCCTACTATTTGCAGGACATGTGCTGGGGTGGTAGACAAGTGTATGATATAATCCCTAACTTCAAGATGTCAGTAACACAACTATTGGGAAATGGAATATGCACATAAAAGACAAATAACTATACAATATAGCATAACTATTATGCATATTACATGAGTAATATTAAGTAGTGTATGTATTATATGGTTTCTACAGCCAGTAAATGTTAACAAATGATCAGAGGATGAGGCAATTGCAAAAGTCTAAGAAATTCAATAATGCTTTTGCTAGGAGATAGAAATAAATTTTGTATTTTATTTAAGATTGAGTAGACTAATTCAGCTGGAAATAAAGCTTATGCAGTGAAAAAATAGGAAAGAAAATTGAGGTTGATGGAAAGATTCTTAATGTGAAGAGTCTTGAATTTCAGTCTCCTGACATTGTCTGTATTTAATATGAATAGAACTTGGATCAAGACCCATGTAAGCTAGAATATCTGCATTTCAGCCTATTGATTTGTTTCGTATAGCTGAAACTTCTTCACTTTTAGTTGATTAGTTTTAAGATTGTTTTGGACCATATGTATATTGGTTTAAGATGTTTATTTAGGAATGAGCCCAATTCTCTTTAGAGATTTATTACCCCTCTGTATTTTGTCTGGAAGCTGTAAAGAGGCTTTTTAACTTTAGAGTATAGTGTAGAAAGCAAAATCTAGGGCTTTTAGATTACAAATCCTACCTAGAATGCCAATTATACTCTATTAAAACGGTGTTGTTTTTATGGCTAAGGACAGTGTTTAGCTTCTTTACTGGTTAAATATGGAGGTTGAGAAGCAGAAAATGCCTATAAGAAATAACTGCAGCCAAGTGGGATGCAGAGGATAATGAAACTTGATATTTGTATGCCATGGCCATTTATCATTTACAATGTGTTATCACATGAACATATGCTACTCTCTGGAATGCAGCTCTTGGTAAACATCAGAAAGGGCTGAGTAATGCACCTTAGTGGTAGACTCATAACTTCCTGGGAAGTTGACTCAGCATTTTCATGATCTAGTATTGTAACAAACTGGAACATTCATTTCATGCTCTTCTTGGTTCATTTGAGCAATCTGAGGTATACATGTAGAGGGAAACCTAGCTTCAGAGTTAAAAGAGAGAGAGAGACAGAGAGAGAGAGAGAGAGAGAGAGAGGTCGGACTAATTGGAGAAATTGGCTATGTGTTTTTTGAAGCTTGGTTGAAATGCTTTTCAATGCATATATTAAATGCATATATTAAAGCATATTTACTAACACAAATGTAGTATGATATGTATAATATTATTTGATGAGTTTTTGTGTATTTAAGAAAATATAGAATCAAATAAAATATTCCTAGTCTAAAAGGAATTGTAATATTTTGAGGAAATAAGTCATACACCTGTGAAGTGTTTACTGCTTGCTGAGAATTCTAAGAGATATGTAGTTATGTTTCTTTGCTTCAAATGTGATACAACGATTTCTCCAAATCACTGATGCAAACGCATTCTCTCTCTCTCTGTCTCTGTGTGTGTGTCTCTCTGTCCGTCTTTTTCAGTCATGTACACAGTTTGGTGGGATGTCAAATGCACTCAGCTAGCTGTGGTTATAAATTATGATCCATTATTGTTTCAAGTTGCACATCTTTAAATCACAAGCTTCACTGAGAGTTGTTTAAACATCAAAAACTATGATAAACATTGGGAATTCAGAAAATAATAAAGCCAAGCCAAGACTTAACTATGAATAGCTTATAATCTAGTTGGGGGGAAATTGTGTAGATAGACAAATTATAGATGTGCAAGTATTGAAATAGAGCTAGAGAAGAGTCACTTTGAGGTGACAGAGAATAAAATTGTGGTGTATTTGAGGGAGTTAGGAAAGACTTCCCTCTTGTTCTGGATTTTGCAGCATGCACAGAAGTTAGTCTGGGGAAGAAGAGGGTGGAGGCATCCTGCACAGGTAGAACCCAGCACATATGAGGGTGTTTGCAGGCAAGGCTGGCTTCTGAGGAAGAAGAGCAGGAGGAGCAGAGTGTGAAAGAGCAGCAGAAGGAAACAGGCTTGAAAGACCAGGTGTGGAAAAGATTGGGAAGTACACCAAGGAGGGTGGTGGACAGCACATAGTAACTTGAAATAATTTTATCATGAAAACTGATGAAACTGAAGTATTTGCCTAAAATATTACCTCAGTGGCTCAGTAGAATTCCATTACACATCCCAATACATGGACGTTCAATAATGTATCAAATTAGTCCCCTCTTCTAGACCATTTAGGTGGTTTCCAGGTTGTTCTTTTTCTTAGTTTATGTTTTTAATATTATAAACAGTGCTGCAATGAAAAAATTTTGCTTGGGTCCATGAATTTTTTCAAAGTCAAAGACCATGTATATTTTTGAGGATTTGTGGCACAGAGTGACAAAAATACATTTCAGAGGGCCAGGAGAGATCAGTGATAGAGCATTTTCCTGGCATGTATGGGGTCCTTGGTTTGATCCCCAGCACAGCAAAAAACAAAAGAAAAAACCAAATCACAACAAAACCCCACAGAGTCTTTTATCAATTTATATCCCTATAAACAATGCCTGAGTATCATTTCTGAAACTCTTGGGGAAATTTTAAAACTTAAAATCTCTTCTCTGCTAGTTTTTTCAGTGGAAACAGTGTTTCATCATTTCAGTTTGCATTTCTTTTACTTCTAATGAAGCTGAATAAGCTTTTTATTTGCTTATTGGAAATCTTTGAGATTTTCCTTTTGAGGTTTTTGGCTCTTCCTTCCCTTTTAATAAAGTATTTGTTTATTGGTCATTTATAATTTTTTTGCCTGCAGCCATACCACTGGGCATCTGATCCCATCTGATCTTGAAAGCTAAGCTGGGTCGTGCCTGGCTAGTCCTTGGATGGGAGACCACCTACGAATACTGGGTGCAGTAGGCTTGGGAGAAGGGCCTGGCAACCCACTCATGAAACAATCAGCCCTTGAAAACTTTATGAGTAGGAGAGAACCATTGACACTCGTGCAAGACATGGCACAGAGTTGGGTAGTGTTTCTTCTGTTGCATGAAGTGCCCTAGGGTCGCTATGAGTCTGACTCCATGGCTCCTAACAACTACTTCTTTTGAGAACTGTCTGTAATAAAAGGGAGACTGAGAAGACAAAACAGACCAGTGGGAAAACAGACAGGAGAGGGTGATGGAAGAGTGAATATGATTAAAGTACAATACACATGTAAAAAAAAATTTGTAGTAAGTGCTAATATAAAACAAAATGTACCAATTAAGATTATTTCAGCAGCAAGCAACAGAAACTCCTAAATCAAAATGGTTTAAACAAGGAAACATTATCTCCAGAAATCCAGATCTGCAAGGATGGCTTGGGCTTGGCTTCTTTGAGTCTCTTTGGTCTGCCTTGTGAGTGGATTGGCTTCATCCTTATACCAGTAACAACATGGCTACTACATTTCCTGGAATCACATCCAAACTCAGCAATGCTCAGGACGAAACATCTTTGGTAATGAATTCTTATTTTGAATGGAAAACTCTTAGGCATTTAACATCCATTCAGTAACAGTTATTTATTGAGCACCCACTAAATGCTAGGCAATTTGCTAGGAGCTTATGAGCAAAACAATGTTGTTGTTAGGTGCCATGGCATCCTGTCAGACTCAGCAACTCTCATAGTGTTTTCAATGGCTGATTGTTCCAGGATTGCCTTGGGAGTAGATTGCCATGTCCTTCTCCCATTTTTGGTGCTAGGAATTGAACCCAGGACCTCAGAGACTGTAGAGCAGCTCTCCAACTGAGCTAAATCCCAGCCCCGAGCAAAACAATAGACATCTCCTTATTTCTCATTGGGTCACATGACACCCCATGACCAACCACTTGAAAGAAGGACAGGACCACTAAGATTGACTGAGATGAAATCCAAAACACTCTAAGGGAAAAGGTCGCATAGGAGAGGGAGAGACACTTGAACAAATTGGGGCTTTTCTAGTCATGTTCAATGGGGAAAGGATATTCAATAGACAGTTAATAGTGTCTGCAAACAGAACTTATAAGGATATATTGTTACTCAATTTGTGAAAACTGGAATAATTTGGAAGTGACTTGTACATAATACTAGGTTAGATAAATAGGAAATTTTTTAAGGTATATATAAAATGATTAAAACTATGTTTTTAAAAATCTTTGTGTACTACAGCCGGGCGCAGTAGCACACGCCTGTAATCCCAGCGGCTCCAGAGGCAGAGGCAGGAGGATCCCAAGTTCGAGACCAGAGGCAGTCTGTGTAACCTAGCGAGACCCTGTCTCAAAAAAGTAAAAAAAAAAAAAAAAAAGTGGGCTGAGTGTGCAGCTTAGTGGTCCAGCACTTGCAGAGCATGCAAGCGCAAGGCCCTGGGGTCAACCCCCAGTACCACACACACACACACACACACACACACACACACACACACACACATACACAAAATCTTTGTGTACTCAGAAAAACCAAATAGCAATAGTAAAATGCCCATAATATATCGCCTGTAATTTGGATAAAAGGATGATTTATAACTGAGCACGGTGGTGCATGCCTGTAATCCCAGTGGCTTGGGAGGTGGAGGCAGGAGGATCACAAGTTCGAGACCAGAGGCAGTCTGTATAATTTAGCGAGACACTGTCTCAAAAAGTAAAAAAATGGGCTGAGGGTGCAGCTCAGTGGTCCAGCACTTGCAGAGCATGCAAGCGCGAGGCCCTGGGTTCAACCCCCAGTACTGGAGGAAAAAAAAAGAATGATTTATGTATTTGTATGTTGTATATTTTCTCCCTAAATTTTCTTTAATAAGTTTGTTCTTCTTTAAATATTTCTCTGTCCATAAATATTACAAATACTTTCTCCTTGAATAATTTACCTTTTTTCTCTCTATATACATAAATATATTGTTTTATAGCTAGTAGTCTTAGGAATAGGGGCTGGGGTTTAGCTCAGTTGGTAGAGTGCTGGTCTGCACTAAGGACCCAGGTTTGATTCCCAGCACCACTAAATCAATAGAAGGACATGGTAATCCACTCCTGAAGCAATCTTAAAGCAATCAGCCATTGAAAACTCAACGAGGGTCGCTATGAGTCAGACCTGACTCAATGGCACCTAACAAGTCTTAGGAATATCTTCCCCAATACAGAAAATACCATATATCAATATTTAGAAGGGCTTTTACTTCAAAACAAAGAGATGTATATTTTATCCTGAAGGAAATGGAAAGCCATTGAAGCTTTTAAACTGGGAGTGGTTTTTTTAGAGGATGATATTCTCTATGAATTATGCAGGATGTTCTAGGATAGAAAGAGCTCTGCAGAGCCATTATTAAAAAACTACAATACACCAAGAGTAGCAGAAAGCCTGGACTAAAGACATGGTGTGTTAGTTGGTCAGTTTCTCCTTGCTGTGACAAATACCTGGGAGAACAACTTAAGGGAGGAAGAATTTAGGATTTAGTTTGGCTCATGATTGAAGTCCTTCATGGCAGAGAGGACACAGTGGAATAGAACAGCTCATATCATGATGGCCACAAGGCAGACAGAGAGAGAGAGAGAAAGACAGAGACAGAGACAGAGACAGAGACAGAGACAGAGACAGAGAGAGAGAGAGAGAGAGAGAGAGAGAGAGAGAGAGAGAGATTGCCCGCATTAGTAGGTTTCTCCATTTTTCTCCTTTTATTCTATTCAGTCCCCCAGCCTATGGTATGGTACCACCCACATTCAGGTCAGGTCTTCTGCCTTATTTAGTCTTCCCTGAAATATCCTTTACAGACGTATGCAGAGGAGTGTTTTCTAATCTCATAGGCATCTCTCAATCCAGTCAAGTTGACAATCAAGATTGACCATCATACATGAATTTGAAAAAAAAAAAAAAAAAGCAGTAGCAAGACATTAGAATTGACAGGGTTCGGGCCTGGGATATAGCCCAGTGATAGAGCATGCGCTTAGCATGAGGTCCTAGGTTCAATCCTCAGCACCAAAACAAAACAAAACAACAACAATAACAAACACAACAAACAAACAAAAAAAGATTTTAGGTTTTGGTGAGTGATTAGTGTTTGAGAGAGATATGGAGTGTCTAGAATGACATTAAAGTTTCTAGCTTGAGTGACTTAGGTGATGGTATGAGCCACCATCTATATTGAAAATGAAGATGAAGCAAGGTTTTGAATACAATCATGGACTATATAATGACATTTTGGTCAATAACGAGCCACATATATGAGAGTGGTCCCTTAAAATTATATTGCCTAGTGAGATTTTAGCTGTCTTAGCTTTTTCTTTTCTTTTTTATTTTTCTCTTTCTCTTTCTCTTCCTTCCCTTCCTCTTTCTTTCTTTCCTCTCTTTCTTTCTTTCTTTCTTTCTTTCCTCCTCTCTTCCTTTTTTCCCCTTCTTTACTGGAGTGCTGAATCCAAGGCCTCAAGTACACTTTGAAAGTGTTCTACCACTGAACTGCACCCCTGGCCCCTTTTTTATTTTTTTATGGAGACAAGTTCTTGCTAAGTTACACAGGCTGCCTCTGGCCTTGAATTTGTGATCCTTTTGTCTGTGCCTCCCAAATTGCTCGGATTACAGGCATTTACCAACGTGCCTGGCTAGCTGTCCTGTTGTTGTTGTTGTTAGGTGCTGTCCAGGTGGGTCTGACTCATAGTGACCCTATGTACAACAGAACAAATCATTCCTGATACTGTGCCATGCCCAACACTGTGTCAGAGCTTCTCTGCAATTCATAGGGTTTTCAATGGCTGATTGTTTCAGGAGTGGGCTTCTAGGCCCTTCTCCCATTTTTGTGGTGCTGGTGACAGAACCCAAGGCCTCAGAGAGCACAGAGAGCACTCTACCAACCGAGCTAAACCCCAGCTCCATGTTAGCTGTCTTAGTTTGTATTAAGTATGTTCAATGTGTTAGCACAACCATAAAATCAGCTACTGATGCATTTCTCAGAATGTATCCCTTAGGTGACATATGACTATCTGTGTGTATGTATGGCTAAAGTGACAGATAAGGGAGAAGGGATGAGGGCTGGGGATGTAGCTCATAGTAGAGCATTTTCCTAGCATGAGTAAGGTCCTGAGTTTGATCTCCAGCACTGAACTGAAAAGCAAAACAAAACGTTATACTTTAATGAAGTTTATTTTATTTTGTTTTTTAAATGGGGTCTTCCTAATTTTCCCAGGCTGCCCTCTAACCCATGATCCTCTTGCATCAGTCTCCCTAGTAGCTGGGACTATAGGCACGTGCCACAGTGCCTGGATGCACTGTATTTTGAATATCTCACATTTTGTTGTTGTTGTTAGGTGCTGTCGAATCAAGTCAGACTCATAGTGACCCTTATAGGATTTTCTTTTCTTTTCTTTTCTTTCTTTCTTTCTTTTCTTTTCTTTCTTTCTTTCTTTTTTTTTTTTTTTTTTTTTTTTTTTTTTTTTTTTTTTTTTTTTTTTTTTTTTTTTTTTTTTTTTTTTTTTTTTTTTTTTTTGCTGTGCTGGGGGTTGAACTCAGGGCCTTGTGCTTGCATGCTTTGCAAGTGTTTTACCACTGAGCTGCACCCTCAGCCCATTTTTTTCCTTTTTGAGACAGGGTCTTGCTAAATCACTCAAACTGCCTCTGGACTCAAACTTGCAATCCTCCTGCCTTTGCCTCCCAAGTCACTGGGATTACAGGCGTGCACCACTTCGCCTGGCTCCCTTATAGGATTTTCAATGTCTGATTGTTTTGAAATTGCTTCAGGAGTGAATTGCCATGTCCTCCCATTTTTGTGCTGCTGGGGATGGAACCCAGGTCCTCAGTGCAGAACATCACTGTAACAACTGAGTTAAACCCCAGATTCTCACATTTTATAGAAAGAATAATGCCTTTACTTCACCCTGCAGCTGGTTACCACTTAGAAGGACCTAGCCTAGCCGTCTAACACCTGTGAGCATTTAGCACATGCCAGGTTGGGTTGCAAGTGTTTTACATGGATGAAATCCCTCAGTTCTTCCTCCAGTCCTGTGAGTTTGAGGGAGGGTGGTAAAGGATGAAGTCAGAAAGGCAGTAAGAAGCCAGATGTGGTGGCACATACCTGTAATTTGGTACTTCAGGAAGGAGAAGCAGGAGGATCGCAAGTTTGAGTTCAGCCTGGGCTACATGGTGAGACTTGGTCATAAAAACAGGAAAAAAAAAAAAAAAGGCAATAGGGTTAGGGGAGGAGGAAAGGAAGACAGATGTTTTTAGTATTTGCGTTTTATTCTCAATGAAATGAAAGACTATTAGAGGGTTTTAAGGAGAGATATAATGTGGTTGGATTTATATTTTGGAGATAATTCTCAATGCCCTGTTGAGAATAGAGGCTAGAGTAGAGGTATCTATTGCAGTAATCCAAGAGACAGGGGACTTTTGTAGTAGCTGTGGAGAAATGGGGAAATTGGCCCTGGATGTATTTTGAAGATTG
Organism: Pedetes capensis; assembly: GCA_007922755.1. Classification (NCBI taxonomy): domain Eukaryota; kingdom Metazoa; phylum Chordata; class Mammalia; order Rodentia; family Pedetidae; genus Pedetes; species Pedetes capensis. Next base: position 56,473 of record VMDO01003695.1, on the reverse strand, counting down.
GACCAAAAGGATTTCCTAATGAGCTGGATATGTGCTATGAAAGAGAGACTGGTTAAGGAGAACTACAAAGTTTTATTTGCAGCTGGGTGCGGTGGCGCATGCCTGTAATCCCAGCGGCTTGGGAGGCGCAGGCAGGAGGATTGCAAGTTCGAGACCAGATGCAGTCTGCGTAACATAGCAAGACCCTGTCTCAAAAAGTAAAAAAGCCAGGCGTGGTGGCGCATGCCTGTAATCCCAGCGGCTCGGGAGGCAGAGGCAGGAGGATCGCAAGTTCGAGACCAGAGGCAATCTGTATAATTTAGCGAGACCTTATCTCAAAAAGTAAAAAGAAATGGGCTGGAGTTACAGCTCAGTGGTCCAGCACTTGCAGAGCATGCAGGCGCGAGGCCCTGGGTTCAACCCCCAGTACCGCAAAAATAAATAAATAAATAAATAGTAAAAAAAGAAATAAATAAAACGGGCTGAGGGTGCAGCTCAGTGGTCCAGCACTTGCAAAGCATGCAGGTGTGAGGCCCTGGTTTCAACCCCTAGCACAGGAAAAAAAAAAAAAGTTTTATTTGCAGAAGTTCCTAGGAGGATGGAGTTGCCATTTATTGGGATGAGAAGTCCGCTGGTGAACAAGTTTAGTTTTGTACATGTTTAGTCTGGATACCTACAAGATATCTAGGAGTGATGGAGAGTATTTAGTTGGCAAAAGGAGAGGCTTGGGGGGCGGGACCAGACATTTCATTTGGGAATTGTTGGTATATTTATTTTTTATTTTTCATCTTTAATAACAAATTTAATTACATTATACTCATGTGCAATATTGTCCTGCTTTTTATGTCTATTTACTTATTCATTATTTTTGTGGTTCTAGGGATCCAACCCATGGCCTCAGTTCATGTTAAATAAGTGCTCTACCAAGTGAGCTAACTCCTGAGCTCAGGAATTACCAGTTTAAAGATGGTATTTAAATAATGGAAATCAATGAGGTCAACTACGAAGTCAGCAGAGATACTGAAAAGAAGTCCTGGGACTGAGGTTATAGATTGAAAAGGAGCAGCCCATGAGGTAAAAGGAAAACCAAGATGAAATGTGGAGTCCTGGAAGTCGAATGAAGAAATTTATGTCAGGTGTTGCTGAGAGAGAAATCAGAAGACAGTTGACCACAATTGACCACAGTAAACGACAGCACTGAAATGACAGACCTCCTTGACAAGATCAGTATTGGTGAAATGGTGAGGAAGAAACCGAACTGGAGTGGGTTCAAGAGAGTCTCAGTGAGAGGAATCGGAGATAGCAACTGGAGTGGTGCACAGATGAGTCTGAGGCATTTTTCTATCAGTGGAGCAGAAGCATAGGAGTATAGAGGGAAGGGAAATGACTCAGTAGGGAGGGAAATTAGGTGATGCAGTGTGTGTGCAAGAGGGAGAGAGAGAGAGAGGAAATGAAGATGCTGCAGTTTAAGGAAAGAGAAGCTGCTAGTGATTGTCTTGCAGAGTGGGAGAATGTTGATTAAGGAAACACGGTAGGGTTGCCACAAGTCAGCAAGAGTCTGCTTGAAAGTAGTGGCCATCAATAACTGGGAACTCTCAGCATTTTTCACCAGATACACCTTGCATGGTTGCAGGCTCAGAGTAGACAGAAAACTAATTTTAATTAAGTTTTATTTTTGCTGGGTGAGCATGGCAGCAGGCAAGAGGAGAAAGTTGAGGTTTATACAAGGTGGTGGTTATAAGACTGTAATAATGATACATGGAATCATCTTGAGTTAGGAAGAGAAGGAGGATATGAAATGGAGTAGGACTGATAGATTGGAAGTTCAATGGGATAGAAGAATTATTGGAGATGGGGTAATAGATGGAATCAGTTGGAAACAGTAAATGATCATCAGAGAATGGAAGGCTTGATACTGAGGTTATAGAGAAAGTATAGTTATCAATAATGACAAGTCCTAGGGGATGATCATGGAAGTAAGTAGTGGATAACTGACGTAGGGTGGTGGTAAAGGCCATTGGAGATTATCAGAGGCATTGTCTATGTAGATTAAAAAAAACCAGGAATTATAATGAGGATACTGCTGGAGAAAAAGGAAGTAAGGTTTTTAAGATTTTAAGGAATTTAAGTAAGTGCAACAGCCAGGTATCACAGCACACAACTGTAGCCCTAGTAACTTGGGAGGCAGGAGGATTGCAAGTTTGAGGTCAGAGGCAGCCTACGCAACTTGGCAAAGACCCTGTCTCAAAACAAAAAGTTATAAAGGGGCTAGGAGTACAGCTCAATGGTAGAGTGCTTGCCTTGCATGTGCAAGGCCCTGAGCTTAACACTCAGTACTGAAAGAAAATAAATAAATAAATAAATAACTGCAACAGAAGAAAGTGTGAGTGTTCTAGTATGATTTTCAAAGGAGTTGGACAGGGTCTGGGAGTACTGCTCAGTGGTGGAGCACTTCCCTGACATGACTTGGGTATGATCCTCAGCAAAAACAACTTGAGTATTTTTAGGGGAAGGTGGCAGAACAAATATCCAGAGACAGTAGTTATGAGCAAGAATGAAATCTATCCTGGGACCTGAGACACCAGGGTTGTGGGAGATAAATAGCTACCACTCAAGACGGCTGCAAAGACCCAGATAGCATTCCTAGTTTGCATAGTTTTCTGGTAAACCCAAATGATGCCTTTCCTGGAACACTTTCCCTATCATTGCAAGTGACAAATAATACCAGGATTTGTAAGAGGAGGAATGGGAATATTTTCCTACTTAAAATAATACATTACATCTCTATCCATTTCTCTAAATCTCAACATCTATTTCTATTTATTTACCTATTATTTACTTGTCTATTTAAAATTTTAATGTTATTTATTGATCTGTTATTTTTTGTTGAATTAAGTACCCCAAACCACTACAGGTTGAAGACACTGACTTTGGGTTCTGGACTATCTCTGTCCTTGTGGAATTTGCCTTCAAGCGATAGATGAGCTTCCATAAACCTATAAATATAAATACTGTCAGCTGATGAAAAGAGCACAGCAGGGATATCCAGCAATGCAAGAGGAACAGGAAGAGTAGAGTGTTATTTTCTAGAATGTATTAGTTTTCTAGGGCTGTTGCTATAACAAAGCACAAACTGGGTGGCTTAAACAACAAAAATCTATTGTCTCAAAGTTCTAGAGGTTGGAAGTCCAAGATCAAGGTGTCAGCAGGGTTGGTTTCTCCTAAGGACTGTGAGGGAGAATCTATTCGATGCCTTTTCCCTAGCTTCTGGTGGTTCGTTGGGAATCTTTGGTGCTCCTTGGCTTGCAGAAGTATCACCCTGATCTCCGTCTTCATGCTCACATGGCATTCTCCCTGTGTGCATGTCTATGTTCAAATTTTTCCTTTTTATGAGAAATCCAATCATATAAGATTAGAGATCCATCTTACTCCAGTATGACCTCATCTTAACTAATTACTTCTGCGATAGCAGTCTTTCCAAACAGAGTCGCATTTGGCATTATTGGATGTTAGGATTTCAACATATGAGTTTAGTGGCTGGATACAATTCCTTCCATAGGATATTTGGGGAGGCCTCTCTCATAAGGTAACATAGGCAGAAGCCTGAAGGAAGTAAGGGAACGATCTGTGCACCTACCTGGGGGCAGAGTGGTCCAGGTGCAAAGGACTGGAGACCAGAATGGGCCTGGCATGACCAGGAAACAAAAACAAGACCTGTGTAGCTACAGGTCTTAGAAATAAGGTCCGAAAGGAGATGAGCCGAAATGCAGGCTGTATTGCAGACCTTATAGACCACCAAAAAGCCTTACGTATTCTGAGATAGGAAGACATGGGGGAGCTTTAAGTGCTGATAACCTGCTCTTTTGTAAGATGTGATGAACAAGGCTGGAAAAATGCAGAGTGGTTAGAAACTTTTGCTATCAGGCAGGTGAAAGATGATAGTGGCTTGGCCTAGAGGGAGAGTAGTGGAAATACAGAGGTGGTTGAACTTTGCAGAATCAACAAGATTTACTGATGGATCAAATGTGGGTTATGAGAGCAAACAAGGAGTTAGTGATATTTCTGAGGTTTTTACTCTGAGCATTCCACAGATAAGAAAAGCTATATCAGAGCAGTTGATTTGGTAAGGTATAATTAACAGCAGCTCAGTTTTAGACAAGGTAAGTTTGATATCTAGATATTTAGGTGGACATAGAGGCAATTTGCAGTAGAAGCTAGAACTCAAGGAGGAGGATTGGGGATGGAGATATATATTTGGGAGTTACCAGAATACAGATTCTATTTAAAGCCATAGGACTTTCTGGGAGCCACAATATAATAAGTTGTTGTTAGGTGCCACAGAGTCGGTATCTGACTCACAGTGACTCTACATACAACAGGCAAAACACTATTGTCAGTGCTTCTCTGCTGTTCATAAGGTTTTCAATGGCAAGTGGGTTGCCAGGTCTCCCAAGCCTACAGCACTTGGTGTTCCCAGGTGGTCTCCCATCCAAGTACTAACCAGACCCGATGCTGCTTAGCTTCCAAGATCTGACGGGATCAGATGCCACAGGTCTAACGGCTGCAGGCAAATGTATTAAGTAGAGAGACCGAAAATGGAGTCCAGGACTGACATGCTTACACATTCCCAAGAGTGTTAGAGGATGAGGAAGACTCAGTAAATGACTCCGAGAAGTACCCAATGAGGGAAGAAAACAGATAGACTGGTGTCCCAGAAGCCAATGGAAGACATTTCCAAGAAAGAGGGAGTGATGTTTAGCAGTCAAGACAAATGAAGACAGAAAATTGATCATTCGATTTAGCAACATGGGGATCCCTGGGAACATGGTCAGGAGAACGTTTGGTAAAGTAGATGAAGGAAGGCTGGAATGAAGAATGTGAAGAGAACTGGAGATATTGAAACTTTGCAGGGGATCTTGCTGAAAAGAGGTGGGGAAAACTGGAATGCTAGCTGGTGGGGTAGAGGCGGGGTGTGTACTGTTTAGGAAAGTTTTCTTCTGGCCCTCAAATTCCTGAGTTTGAGGGATCCTCCTGCCTAGTGCTAGGATTACAGGCATGAACCACCTAGGAGGGGTGGTTCATGTTTTTCAAGGTGGGCATTTGTTTGTATGGAGATCCACAGGAAAGGAACATTTAATTTGATGTGTAAGAAAAGGGACAATTAATTTCAGGAAGGGTTGGAGTTTCGCCCAGTTGGTAGAGGGCTGCTTTGCTCTCTCTTGAGGACCAGGGTTGGATCCCCAGCACCACAAAAACAGGAGCAGGATATGGTAGTCCACTCTCAATGTAATCCCCAAACAATCAGCCATTGAATACCCTAGGAGGGTCCCTGAGTCGGACAGCACCTGATAACAACAACTATCTCATGAAGGTCATGTTGTTCTCCAACCAACCCACCCACCCACCCCACAATTCACACTTCAGGGACACAGCTGGGCCAATGTAAGGACATGATGTTCAGGTCTTGGAGGGTGGTTTGCTCTTAATTGGTGATAGTTCCAGCTATGTTCCTGAGAATCAGCAATGCAAACTAGGTCAGCCACTGTGTAGTATTCACGACTTCTGTCACAGGCCCCGGCACAGAAAGACATCTCCTACATCTGGTCCTGACTTTTCAGCTCTTCCTAGAGCCGCAGATGTGCTCTCGGTCTTAGTGAGGAGGGGGCCACATCACCCTCCCGGACAGCAGCTGGCAGGCGCTTTCTCATAGTGAAGAAGGTGGGAAGAAAGAGGGAAACGCCCAGAGCCTAAAAGACACACCGCGTTTCACACACCAGCTCACATTTGCCGTGCGTTCAATCACCGTGGCCCTACATACCACATCCACTCCCTAAATGAACTCCTCTTTATCCACAGGGAGGGGCTGGCAGAACAAAGAACGTGTGCGGTGGAGGTGGGTGGGCGCCTCGCACGAGGCGAAGGAACGAAGTCATGCGGCTGGGAGCAGCGCGTACGGATGAATGGAGGCCACCGAGAGCGCGCGTGGCGACGGGCGGGGAGGAGCCCGGGCCCGGGCAGCCGGGGGCCTCCCGAGGGAGCGTCCGCCTGTGATGCGGAGCGCCCGCCGCGGAGCCTCCTTTTCCCCACCCACCGCCCGAGCTCCGGCAGGCAGTGGTGCACACAGACATATTTCTGGGAGCTGTCCGTGAGCTCATCGCTCCCCCAGCGAGCGCTCGAGCCGCCGCTCCGCCCGCGCCGCCGCTAGACCCAGCCCGGCCGCCGCACACGGGCCACGCGCGCAGCCGCCGCCGCCAAGGTCGCGCCCGACCCGGCTCGCCATGGCCCGGTCTAGCCCGGCGGGGCGGTAGTGCGCGCGGGCAGCGAGAGGGGCTCCGGCCAGGACGGCCAGCGCCACCCCCGCCCCTGCACGGGCTGCAGGCCGGGGGCCGCGGAGGCGCGGGCGGAGGCGCCTCGGGGATCCGGGCGCGCACGGAGGACCCAGCCCCGAGCCGGGAACATGGCTTCTCCCACCTCCCCGGCCCCGGAGGGCGGGGCCTGCACCCCGCAGATCCCGCCGCGGATTCGCCAGGTGGGTGCCCTGGGCGGGGAGGGGCGCCGGCACCCCATTGTTCTCGCCGCCTCCCGGGGACTGCGACCTCGCCCCGAGGCGGAGGCTGCCCGGGCCGTGGATCCCGCACCCGCGTGCGTGGCCGCCCTGCCCGGCCCGGGACCAAGCCGCATCCCAGTCCCGCTTCGCACACAGACACGCGCGCACCGCACGCACGCCCTAGGAAAACAGGTCTTCCAGAGCCGGGCGTGTAACTTCTGCCCGCCGCACACAGGCACACGCCCAGCTGTCACATGACCCACTGCAGAGCTGCACCGTTACAAGAAACTCGGGGTGCCGGGGTGCCGGGGTGCGGGGTGGACCCCAGACCCCAATCCCCGGAGGACCTTCCAAGGCATGGCACTTCCCACCACAGAAGAGAAGGAGCCTCGCCAGCTCTCAACTTTCAGCAGAGCTACACCCAGCGCCTGCTGCCCTGCGCTAGCCATGTAGTACTAGGAAACATGTGTTCCCGCTCCCTTGACATCTACAGACGCGAGCTGCGGGAGGGGGGCTGCACATTTCTTTGGCTATTTGAATAAGCACTGCTTTCTGTTTGTGTGGTAATATTAAAACAAGGGAGTACTCCATCTGTTAGTGATCTGTGATTTGGTATCTAGAAGGCATCCCCCCCCCCCCCCCCCCCCCC
>VMDO01003695.1:0-49198 GCA_007922755.1 Pedetes capensis | reverse complement strand
TAGAAAGTAATACCTAACAGAATAGAAAGGCCTTTTTCCTTGGCAGTGTGAAAAATTTGAAAAGCACCACAAACTCCATAATTTATAAATGCATGATAGTAAAATTTGGTTGATACTTAGCAAGATCTTTGTCATATTCGAATTCTAGTATCTGTAGGTAGGGTTATATTAATGTAAACTTTTGTTTATGAGCATTTTAATGCAATGACTAAAATTAATATATACTTGTTTTTATGTTAATTTACATCCTAAAGATATTTGCTAGAGTTTTAAATCCTTATAGTAGCCAGGACTCTAATTTCAAAAGAATATCTTTGGGCTGTCTATAAATCCTAATTTGAACTATTCTGCATTAAATTGTTTCCAAACATTAAAAAAAAAAGGACTCTAATTTTATGACAATGCATTTTTAATTGCATTTGAAGCTTTTTTTTCCCCTGAAGAATTGTGATATCAGGGATTATTAAATCTGTATTTATGATAGTTATGCGTCTAAGAGTGAGGTGAAATTATTGCTGTTTGTACCATAAGAGAAATCATATCCTAAGCAAAAATAATTTTTATATCTATTTGACTAAATATGTATGTATGTATGTATGTATAAAACACATAGGAATATTGAAGAAGTAAATATGTTAATTTAAATAGAATACAAGCACTCATAAAAATCTCTGTGAAGTCTCATTTAGGACACGTTCATTGCCTTTAGAAATAGTATGTATGAAAATAGTTACTAGAAAAAATTTGCCTGAAAGGTCATTGCTATTTTGCAGAGTAGACAACTCTGCTTAGAGGACCTCATAATTAGAAGCTGTTTAAAATGACATAATGCTGCAACATCCAAGTTCTGGACTACTGTCCTCTATTCAGGCTTTCATTTACATGACCTTACAGAGGCACACTTTTAGTGGTTGGTGCATTAATTTGCATAGGATGTGGAAATAGGTTGCTCGAATTATTAGTCATACCAGTCTATCTGCTTCACCTAGTCAGGTGGAAGAGAGATCCTGACAACCTCTGGCTGGAAAATCACCAATTGCCTGCAAGTGATTTTGAGCAAATTAGAAATAGGAAAAGAGAAAGGAGGGCTCTGCAGTCCTGCCAGGTGGTGAAATGTTTAAGACCCTAGTCACATTGTATCTTAACTGTGTCATTGTTTCCTGGACAGGTTTCTCCTTGTCTTTAGTAACTGATTTGCAAGTCAATTCTAGATTGAATTGACATTAAATTAAAATCTGAATCGTTTTCCTTTTTCTGAACTGTGTTGGGAGAAAAAGTAAAATTGAAAAAGCTCAGAAGCCTGAGTCAAAAATTATAATTAAAGATTATATTTAATTATAATTAATGGATTTTAACAATAAATTCATTGAGCATAATTTTAATTATATAATAAGAATTCAGAAATTAAAATATTTTAGACAGGTTTTTGGTGAATATAACTATAATTGGTAAATTAGTATATTTAACTACTAATTTAATAAAAATATACTATGTGCAGATTCATTTATTTGAGACACATTTATTCAACATAATGTTTTATACCTTGTTGTTGTTAGGTGCTGTCAAATTGAGTCCAACCTTCATAGGGTTTTAGATGGCAGATTGTTTCTAGATTGTTTCAGGAGTGGGCTGCCAGGTCCTTCTGTTTTTGTAAGTCCTGGGGATTGAACCCAGGGCCTCAGAGTGTGCAAACCAAGCACTCTACCAACGGAGCTAAATTCCAGCCTGAATAATGCCTGAGTTTGCATAAACCTAAAATGTCACTGTATAATTGAATTTATATTTGGATCTATTTGCTAAATCTCTTCTTCTTTAATTATTTAGTATATTATTAGAATTACATGTCAAACAATATACTGTTTTTACAACTTGATCTTTTGGACTAAGATTTTATGTTTTCTTTTTTAGAGCATTTAGAAAATGCTGATATTGCATGAACTATCTAAAGTAGTCCAATACCTTCACATATTGTGGTTAAAATCTAGGTTTCCAAAAATGTGAAGGCCAGAGAAAAATGACCTTCAACTTCATTCTGTTAAGGGAGAGCAAAAATTTATCCATGTACTTTCCTCACATACTTCTAAGAGTTTAGGTATGTTCATTTTTTTCTCTTTTAAGAAAGTTTAGAAGCTTCCACCTACTTCTTTAAATGTGTCAGTCAAAATAGTTGCCAAACTAGAAAGACAGACTTCCTGGCTGTCCACTCGTTTGTTTGTTTGTTTGTTTTTCTTTTGGTACTGCAGATTGATCCTTGGGTTTTACCCATGCTAAACAAGCACTCTACCACTGAGCTCCATCCCTTGCCCTTTAAATTTTTTTTTTTATTGTTGTTTAGAGACAAGTTCTTACTAAGTTGCCCAAGCTGGTCTTGAACTTGAGATCCTCCTGCCTCAGGTTCCTGAGTAGCTGGAACTATAAGGTATGTGCCACCACACCTGGTTCCATGCTTATTCTTTATTCAAGTTATAACTTTTTAAAGATTAAGAAATGATAGTTCTGCAGCTGAGTTTTTAAAGTTGTGTGTGTGTACATTAAAAGACATATGATTCCTATGGTTAGTCCTAAACAACTTAAATCAATAAGTTAGTATTTACTGAGATCTTTATGTGCAGACACATTGGTAGTGTATTTCTGGCCTTTACCATCTTTGAAAGGCTCTGATGGGAATTTCTATTGTACTAATTGCTGCGAGCCTGCAGCCATAGCCCTGTGGCATCTGATCCTTTCAGATCTCAGAAGCTAAGCAGGGTTAGGCCTGGTTAGTACTTGGATGGGAGATCATATAGGAACACCAGGGGCTGTAGGCTTGGGAGACAGACCCAGCAACCCACTCCCAAAAATCAATCCACCATTGAAAACCTTATGAACAGCAGAGAAGCACTGATAATAGTGTTTTGCCTGTTGTTTGTAGGGTTGCTATGAGTCGGACACTGACTCAACGGCACCTAACAACAACAATTGCCTCGAGACTTCAAGGAGCTATAACACATCCCCTATCATTGTGTCAGTAAAACGTGTCTTTCCGTGTTTCATGATCAGTCCTTTCTCAAGATCTCTGGATATTGATATCATTTCATTTATGGCCTCAAACAGTGTTCTTTCTTTCTTTGCTGTGGTCATTTGGAGACCTCTCATATTGTAATAATGAAATAGTCACAAGGAGCCAGGCATGGTACTGAGCTAGGTATAATTTTCACAATAATCCTAAGAAGATACTGTTATTTCCTTTTTCCAGATGATGAAATGGGGATTTAGGGAAAGTAAGCTACATGTTTAAGTTCATAGCCAGTAACTGCAACTCAGGGATTTAAAATGTAGTCTTAATGATGCTGTATTTCACAATCACTGTTGTTGACTGTATTCCTCTTCTATTTTCCAGCATTGTGACTATTAGGGGAGATCCTTTTCTCCCTCTTGTTACTCATAGTAATCTATCATGCTCATGAAGTTCTCTTTTGAGTTGCCCTGATTTGACTATAGGATTTACAGCAAGAGTTGAAATGATTTTCATTACTCAAATCCATTAAATGAAAAAAACTTGAGCGGTACATGGTTGATGCACTCCTGTGATCCCAGCAATTTGGGTGGTGGAGCCAGGAAGATTGCAAGTTGGAGGCCAGAGGCAGCCTGAGTAACTGACTCAAAAATTTAAAAAATTTAAAAAATAAAAATAAAATTAAAAAAACAACAAAACAAAACAAACAGGCTGGCAGTGCAGCCTCAGTGCTAGAGGACTTGCAAAGAATGTGTGAGACCCTGGGTTCAAACCTCCAGTATGAACAAAAAAAAAGGAAGGGAAAAAATTAACTTGAATTCTTCCATCTTCACTTCTTTGTTCTCTAAAAGAGCATTTCTCCAGCATCCTGGTTACTGAGAGCACAGATCATGGCCCTCATTTCGCTTTTGCTTCACCTGGGAGCTACTCAATTATTTCCATGATAGTTTTGAGAAAGATCATTTTGAGAATAATTTGAGTGAATGGAAAGTCTTCTTGAGCATACCAAAAAATGTATATAGGTTTACATTGTCAAGTTTTTCAGTTTTTTCTATTAATTGAAATCTTTGTTTATTCTCGTCAAGATGTTGTGTTTTGGGCTGGGGGTGTAACTCAGTGGTAGAGTGCTTGCCTAGCATATGCTAGGTCCAGGTTCAATCCCACCACCAAAAAAAGTAAAAATAAAAATAAAGACTGGTATGTCTTCAATTTTCATGTTCTGCACAGCATTTGAGTTACAAGAGAGGGTAACTTAGTTTAGACAATGAAAAGATGGGAGAAAGAGGCAATAAGTAAATATAGTACTGTATGGACATTATTAACTTAGATTTTTAAATTTATTTTTAATTTACATATAGCTAAATTCGGAGAAGGACCTGGCAATCCAATCCCAAGGCAATCCCGAAACAGCCATTGAAAACCCTATGAGGGTCACTATGAGTTGGATACCGACTCGACGGCACCTAACAACAACAACAATAGCTAAATTCATTTTTTATATAGTTTAATGCTATATCCCCAGCCCAAGATCCTATATTTTCCCCTTTCCTAGAATGTCACATAAATAGAATCATCCAGAATATGACCATTTGAAATTAATTTTTTTCACTCGGCACAATGCCTGTAAGATATGTCTAAATTCTTGTGTGAGTCAACATTTTGTTCCTTTTCATTGCTGAGGAGTATTTCATTGTATGAGTGTAGCCCAGTTGGCCATTCGCCAGATGAAGGACGTTTGGGTTGTTCCCAGGTTGGGACAGTTATGAATGAAGTTGCTATTAAACATTTGTTTATAATTTTTTTTGTGTGTGTGCAAACATAAGTTTTTTATTTCTCCTGGGTGTACAACTGGAACATATGGTAAGAGTATGTTTAATTTAACAAGAAACTACCAAACTATTTTCTGGAGTGGCTCCACTATTTTTATAGTTCTTTCACCAGTGACTGAGTTCTTGTTGCTCTTCATCCTTGCCAATGTTCATTTGATAGAGTCATTTTTGTTTGTTTCAGTCATTCCAATAGTAGGGGTATTTTGTGCGTGTGTGATTTTAATTTGCATTTCCCTGCAGACTAATGAGGATGAGCACTTTACATGTGCTTTACATGTGACCCTTGTGTTTTCTTTGTTGAAGTTCCTGTTTAAATTTTCTTAAATTGTGGTGGTGTTTCTTTTTTTTTTCTTGTTCTTCTTCTTCTTTTTTTTTTTTTTTTTTTTTTTTTTTTTTTTTTAGTTTTTGAGTGAGGGTCTCACTAAATTACTCAGACTGCCTCTGGTCTCAAACTTGCAATCCTCTTGCCTGTGCCGCCTAAGTCATTGGGATTACAGGTGTGCACCACTCTGCCTGGCTATGATGTTGTTTCTTTATTGTTGTGTTCAGAGAATTATTTATATATTCTGTATACAAGCTCTTTTTCAGATATGCAATTTGAAAATATTTTTTCTCACTGTGTTTCTTGTCTTCACTCTGTAGTGTCTTTGTCTGTGGAAGGACTTTTAATTTTGATGAAACTTAACCAAGTTATTTTATGGATTGTACTTTTATTGCTACATCTGAGACCTCTTCCTTTAGCCTAAAGTCACAGAGATTTTTCTGTTATATATATATTTTAAAAGCTTTATGGTTTTTTTGCTTTTGGCTTTGGTTTTTGGGTTTTTTTTGAGTTAAGTTTTACTATGTAGCTGGGACTTACAACCTCCTGCTTCAGCCTCCTAAATGCTGGGATTACCGGTGTGTGCCACCTTGCACAACTCTACAAACTACAAATTTTAACATTTTACATTGAATTCACTTATACATTTTAGGTGTTTTTTTTTTTTTAACTATTTTGACATAAATCCAGGCCCTTCCTCTCCACTCCCGCCCCTCCTTTCTTTCTTTTGTATGTGCATACCCAATTCTAGAACAATTTGTGGTAAAGATTATGCTTTATCTATTAAACTGCATTTACATCTTCATCAAAAAGCAATTGATGACTGGGAATAAACCTCCATGGTACTATGCCTGTTTGCCACGAATGAGGGCCTGGGTTCAATCCCTAACACCACTAAAAAAACCCAAAAAACAAAACAAAAAAATAAGAAATCATTTGGCATATGGGTATGATTCCATTTCTGGATTCTATTTTGGGTTTCATATTTTGAAGTTTTTCAGATTTTAGAAAATGTATGTATCATGTTGATTTAGAAAATCTAATGATATTAATGGGCTGGGGTTTAGCTCCGTTGGTAGAATGTCATCTGTACTTTCTGAAGCCCTGAATTCAATCCACAGCACCACAAAAATGAGAAAAGGACCTGGCAACCCACTCCAGAAACAATCAGCCATTGAAAATCCTATAAATAGCAGAGAAGCACTGACATAGTGCCGGGGATGGCACAGTATTGGGGAGTATTTTGTTCTGTTGTACATAGGGTCGCTATGAGTCAGACCCATCTTGATGGCACCTAACAACAGCAACAATAACAATAACAACAGCAACAAATGATATTTATATGTTTTTAGTTTTTAATTATATTTACATAATCTAAACATCATATAAAGGTTCAAAACAAGTACTCATGCCTATGAGGGAAGTGGTTTATGAGAGTGAAATGCATATAAAAAACAGTATCAGAAAAACAAATGGTGAGGTTGGGATGTAGATCAGTGGTAGAATGTGTACTTAGTATGCTCAATGCCCTGGGCTCAACAACAATAACAAAAAGCCTGCAACATAGGCTGGCCTGAAATTCACAATCATCTTGCTTCAGCTGCCTATCTGCTGGGATTACAGGCATGCACCACCATGCCTGGCTGCATATCCTTTTTGATGAATCTGGAGTGATTCCAGAGTCTTTATGAAACAATTTCTAAATCAGCTATATTGAAGATTTGATGTTGTTGTTGGGTGCCATTGAGTCATATCCAATTCATAACGACCCTTATAGTGTTTTCAATGGCTCATTGTTTTGGGAATGCCTCCAGAGTGGATTGCCATGTCCTTTTATTTTTGTGGTGCTGGGAATCAAACCCAGGACCTCAGAGACTGCAGATCGGTGCTTTACCAACTGAGCTAAATCCCAGTCCATGTTGAATATTTAGCAATAAGATAAGAAATAAATAGGAGCCGGGCATGGCAGTGCATGCCTGTAATCCCAGCGGTTTGGGAGGCCGAGGCAGGAGGATCCCAAGTTCGAGACCAGACGCAGTCTGCATAACTTAGTGAGACCCTGTCTCAAAAAGTAAAAAAAATGGGCAGGGGGCGCAGCTCAGTGGTCCAGCACTTGCAAAGCATGCAGGCGCGAGGCCCTGGGTTCAACCCCCAGTACTGCAAAAAAAAAAAAAAAAAAAAGACAGAAAGAAAGAAATAGGGACTTTAAGCTTCATTCACTGTAAACTTTGGAGAGTAGCATTTCATGTTTTTATAAACAGTTTTATATGGCTAGATTATGGTATGTTAGGAGGTAATTATCTATTTCTTTGTGACACAACAGCCTATATACCTAGCCTTTATTTCAAGGATATGTAAGTAGCTGTTGTTAAGTGCCATCCAGTTGGGTCCAACTCATAGTGACCCTATGTATAACAGAAAGAAACACTACCCCAAATTGTGCCATGCACACTATCTTTTTAATGTTTAAACCCACTTTTGAAGTCAGTGTGTCAATCCATTTCGTTGAAGGTCTTCCTTTTTTTCTGCTGATCAAACATGATGTCCTTCTCCAGGGATTGGTCCCTCCTGACAACATAGTGGCTTTAAATATAAATTCTCATATATTTTGCTCATTAATCTGCAATTTGGGCAGGATTTGGGCTGGGGGTTAGCTCAGTTGGTAGAATGCTGCTCTGTACTCTCTGAGGCCCTGGGTTTGATCCTCACTTCTGCATAAAATGGTAGGACTTGGCAGCCCATTCCCGAATCAATCCTGAATTAATCAGCCATTGCTAACCCTATGAATAGTAGAGACGCACTGACATAGTGCCAGGCATGGCACAGTGTCAAGGAGTGTTTCGTCTGTTGTACATAGGGTTGCTATGAGTCAGGCCCAACTTGATGGCACCTAACAACAACAATGGTAAGATTGTGAGGAATTAGTTCGGATTACTAGGAGGCTGGAGGTGACTCCATGACTGGGGCAGGAATCTTCTAAGGGTTGCTCACTTACACCACACATCTAGTGGCTCATGTTAGCTTGGGGTACAGGAACACCAGAGGAGTCTTTTCCACATAGATGCTTTTCTTCTCAGAGCATGGTGACTGGGATCATCAAGTAAGAGTCCCAAGACATCTTTGCAAAAGTGAAATGCACATTTATGATCTAGCTGGGAAATTACCTAAGGTCTCCTTTGCTGTACTGTATTGGTCAAGGCAATCTGAAGTTCAGCAGATTCAAGGAGATGGAACGCAGAGCCCACAAGTCAATGGAAGGGGTGAATACTAACATTCCATTATAAGAATGGCATATGGGATGGGATCTGGGCAACAGGCAGTGGGAACTAAGTTAATATCAAACAATCTCAGCATGTTATTTTTGTCATTGAATCAGGAAATAACAAAGAGGTGACAAGAACTAGTTAAAGAGTATTTCACAGGAAGTATTTTCTCACTTAAATGTTCAGTCATCACTACATCGAGCAATGTGCTTTTGTTTTTTGCTTTATTTTTACTTGCTCAGTAGTCCCAGACTTGTGTCTGCCCTTCGAGTTGGAAGAGTGTTGTCTAGAACCACCCTTCCACCAGAGCAGGAGAGGCCATTGGCTCTAGAGGCCACTTCTTGAGGCCTTCTCTGACCAGCCCTTTCTTTCTGAGTGAGGAGTGTGTAGGGCCAGGTACTTGCTCACAGCTGGCCTGCACTTGCTTTTCTTTCTTTCTGGTTTTTTTTTTTTTTTTCTGGTACTGAGGGTTGGACCCAGGGCCTTGTGCTTGCGTGTTTTGCAAGTGCTGTACCACTGAACTGCACCCCCAACACATTTTTTTACTTTTTGAGATAAGGTCTTGCTTAACTACACAGAGTGCCTCTGGTCTGGAACTTGGGATCTTCCTGCCTCTGCCTCCTGAGTCTTTGGGATTATAGGCATGCATCACTGCACCTGGCTTGCACTTGCTTTTCTTAACTGTGCCCTAGGGAGTCAGGACCTGGAATCTCCTGCCACACAGGTCTCAAGTCTGCCTCTTGGGCTAGAGCAGGCCTTTCTACCTTGTCTGTTGTTCAGAGGGCAGACTCCAAGCCCAGTGTACACAACCCTGGACCTAAGGATGCCCATTTGCAAAGTGCAGACAGATTGACAAGCAAGGGCTGGGGTGTCCACATATCTTGTGCAGAGTCTAGTTTCATTACTTAATAGTAATGTATTTTTAGGCAAGCTACTTAACCTATTTGTGTCTAACTTCACTTGTCAAGTGGGTATCATGGCAGTATCCATTGCATAAAATTAGTTTAAGGATTAAATAATATAGTGTGTGCATGCATTTTGCTTAATGGCTGGCACTTCGTAAATACTCATTACTTTTGCTATTTTTGTTATGTGATAAATGCTCAATAAATATCCACCTTTTCTCTTCTCCAAGAACAGCACTAGGAGATACAGCTGTTTTCCTGGGGATAAGACACAGAAGTCAGAAAGATTGTATAGCTCCCCCACTTGCTATCTGAGTAACTCAAAGTAAATTATATACTCTCATGGGCCTTAGTTTTATAATCTATGAAATGGAAGTGACCATTACTCTATCTCAGAGGTTCATTATTAAACTCTAATGGAGGGCTAGGGGTACAGCTCAGTAGAGCATTTGACTAGCATGTCCTAAGCCTTGGGTTTAATCCCCAGCACTGCAAGCCAAAGCAAAAACAAAAACAAAAACAAATACCTTCTAATGATATAGTGTGTAAGTGCTTTACAAATAGTAATAGTACTAATGATATAGTAAGTGCTTTATAAATGATAAAATATCATGGATGTATATGTAGTGAAAAAACATAATTTTGATTTGAATTGTTTGAAGCCTCAAGTGTCTTAGTTACCTAACTGTCCCATATACTAATAGTTTTTAAAGCATATTTTTATTATACTTTTTTTAAATTGAAGAAGTTATAGAAGAATGTACTAATAACTTCACATATTTACAGAAGGGAAAAGTAAACTTTAACCCAAACATAAACTCTATAGTCTTTTATTTAAAAGGTAACCACTTTGTATATATCCTATCTAGAAGTATTCTATGTTTATGTTGTTGTTAAGCGCCACCAAGTTGGGTCTGACTCATAGCGACCCTATATACAACAGAATGAAACACTTCCTGACACTGTGCCTTGCCTGGCACAATGTCAATGCTTCTGTGCTGTTCATAGGATTTTCGATGGCTGACTTTTTTGGAATTGTTTTGGGAGTGGGCTGCCAGGTCCTTCTCCCTTCTATGTTTGATCCCTAGCAGTGCAAAAATGGGAGAATTACCTGGGAGCCCACTCCTGAACCAATCTCCAAACAATCAGTCATCAAAACCCCCATGAACAGCAAGCAGAGAAGCACTGACATAGTGCCAGGCATAACATGGGGAGTGTTTTTTTCTGTTGTGCTATGGGTCTGTGTTTATAGAAACATTTATCTGTATGCATATCCCTCCTCTCTTTTGTTTACATAAATGGCAGTCTATTATACACATTGCTTTATGCTGTTTTTTCCACAAAATTTATTCTGCTTATTATTTCATTCTGATATATATATATATATATATTTTAGTTACATTTTATTTAGTTACATATTTTATTACATGCAGAATTGGCATTTAGATTTTTTCCAGCATTTTGCAACAGTGCACGCATGTTGTACATTTATCTTAAGAACACGTGGAAGCTGGTGCTGTGTAGCACATCTGTAATCGCAGCTACCCGAGAAGCTGAGGCAGAAGGATTTCAGGTTCAAAGCTCGAGACAGTATGTGGAATTCAGCAAGCCTCTGAAAAAAAAAGGGGGGGGTGGGGCTCAGTGACAGAACACTATCCCACCATGTAGGAAGCCCTCGGTTCAAACCTCCAGTACTGAAAAAAATGAAAAAAAGTGTGAGGGTAGATGGGTCTTTGAACACATGTAAGGCAGATATGTTCTTAAGAAGTAGCATTGCTAGATCAGTCTGTTTTTACCTCTCTCACTTCTGAGGGCTGTATTCAACAATGTAGAAAACTCTTAGAAACAACCTGAATAATGAATTTTGTTATCAAGTATACAATTGCCAATTAAGCTGTAAATTTTGCAAATTCCTTATTTGTTTCCTTCACTTTTGATGTTACATGTTTTGGCTCAGTGGTAGAGCACATGATTAGCATTCAGCAGGCCCTGCGTTCAATCTCCAGCACCAAAATAAATAAAGTAAATAAATTTTAAAAACTGAAAAGTGTTATAATATGCTTAAATGTCAATATATTTGGAAAACAGCCCTCATAGTCTTGTAACAAGCCCTTAGTGGATTTACGTTGGTCAACAACTTCCTTTAAATTGGTTCTTAGTCACTTTAGATAATTCAGCATTATTAACAGGTACCATTTCTGTACTTGTCAGATATCCTCTCCTTCTATTTATTTAATATATTTTTGAGATAGCATCTTGCTATGTAACTGGCCTTGAACCCAACATTCTCCTGGCTCAGCCTCCTGAGTGCTGGTATTATAGGTGTGCACCACCATGCTTGGCCAGATTCCTTCTTTCTGTATAATTCTTGACAGTCACTTAATGGCTAATATCTTTAACAACTTGTAAAGCAGATAACACATATTTTAGATTTCAGATTCATTAAGTGGATGCACAAACTGTGTAACTTCTAACAATTATCAAGCAAATAAATACCTATCCAAACAAGCCCCTAATCAGTAATCAATTGCTCTTTCATCTGTAGCACTTCATGGCATTTCAAACAGCAAGATAGCAATCAATAATCACATTTTCAGTTTTAATTGTCATTTGATGGAAGACATACTAATAATATAAGCAACCTTTACATTTTCACTTGGACATTGCACAAAGTAGCTATTAAAATGAGAAACAAAATTTAACATTTCAGGTGTTGCATGGAATACCCTCCTTTGGGGTTATTTATAAAAGATATGTTCCACAGATTTTTCAAAAGGTAAGCTATGATTGTAACAGCCATGGTTCATTTGAAAGGAATGCAGGATATTTTAAATTTTTTCCTTAAAAGGCCATCAGCTCTATCTCTGCTCCCCTCCTATAGGAGCTGAAATCCACCACCGTACAGTTTACTATAGTACAGGTTGAATATGGTAAGGACAATAGTAGTATTCAAATATACCATGAAAGGACAGATAAAAGAAGTTTTTGACTGGAGAAAATAAGATTAGATTGAGTGCAGTATTTGAAATTTGAGTTGGATATAAAGAATGGATTTAATTCTGATAGGTAGAGGTTAGATAAAGAATATGGCAGATCCTGAATGAACTGCATGAAGAAACATATAGTGATGGAGAAACACTGCAGGGGGCAAAATAGTTAGTGGTCAATCTCAACTGGCTACAGAGTAGGGGACAAGGAGGGATTTGTCAAAGATAAAATTGGAAAGATAATTAGTATAACATCAGCCGGGTGCGGTGGTGCATGCCTGCAATCCCAGCAACTTGGGGGGCACAGCTCAGTGGTCCACTTGCAAAGCATGCAAATGTGAGGCCCTGGGTTCAACCCCCCCAGTATCGCCAAAAGAAAAAAAAATTAGTATAACATCACAAAGGGCCTTCAATTTACTAGAGTTTGGTCATTATTCTGTAAAGGGTAAAAAGTACTACAAAGGGTTGGCCTTGTTAGCCACTTCCTTTCCATCCCCAGATAAAGGTCACCTCCACATAAAATCATGATCATCACTTAATCATGGATGCCATATTTTCACAACCTAATTTAAAATCCAGATAAAACTGTAGGAAACATTGCTATTTTCATCAATTTTGTAACATAAAATCCAATAAAAAATGTTTACTGTCTGCATAGATAACTTCATTCCATTCCCTCTTAGAAGCTCTGGTCTTCTCATCAGATTGCTTCTATTAGCTCAGTTGGTAGAGCACTTCTCTGCAGTCTCTGAGATCTTGAGTTCAATTCCCAGCACCACAGAAATGGGAGAAGGATGCGGCAATCCACTCCCGAGGGAATCCAGAAACAATCAGCCATTGAAAACCTTATGAGGGTCAGTATGAGTTGGATAGGACTCCACCTAACAATAACAAAATAAAAATTCAGGAGCTAATACTGCTTGTTGCGTTTTTATTTTTGATTTTTATTTGTTTACTTACTTTTCAGTGCTAAGAATTGAACCTATGTGCTCATGCATGCTAGACAAGTGCTCTGCCACTGAGCAACATCCCGAGTCCCTGCATGAGAGGTTTTTATTCGAAGAAATAATTTATTTCAAGGGCTGAATAATAATAGATTTAAGACCATAACTTTGTGATAAGACCCTTTTGTGGAAATATAATTTGTAAAACACTGAGAAAATTTAAAAAATAAATTATAGCCGGGTATGGTGGTATATGACTGTAATCGCAGCACTTGTGTGGCTCAGGCAGGGGAATCATGGGTTCAAGGTCAGCCTGGGCTACATAGGGAGAAAGGATGTTGCTTAACTGATTTGACTCATTTGAGTATCAAAATCTTGACTAATATCCAGATAGTACACAAGGTATCTGTTCATAACAATACTTGGAAGAAGTTCTTCAACTGAGGACTTTATGAAGATAATTAACAGAACATATAGTAGAATGACAATTATGTGCATTCAAAGATTCAATAGTTGAAACACATCTCTGCCACTATTCATACTGTCCAGTGGCATTTTGATGTGAAGTTCTGTGCCTCTTTACTAGGAAGTCCCAGTCCTGTTTGAATTCTTTTTCCGTATACAGACTGATTACATTCAGAATTCCATATTGTTGTTTCCCAGCAATTTCTGTGCTAAGATTTGTTTTGAACTTGTTTTAGGGCTATTATTATTTGCACATTAGTGTTTTATCTTTGTGGAGCTGAGGCTCAAATCCACAGCCTCAAGTATAGTAGGTGAGCACTCTACCACTGAGCTACATGCCCAGCCCTGTACATTAATCTTATTTGCTGTCAATATGGTTAAATTTAATTTAAAGTACTGTTTAGGGGTTGGGGTGCTTGCCTAGCATGCACAAGTCCCGAGGTTTGAGGTTCAGCACAAACAAAACCCATACAGTGTTTTCACCTGATTGCTGGGATGTTTTACTTCCATCACTTTTTACTATGCAAAACTTCCGCCATTATTCCTATTAACCTAACAATAATGTCTCTCCAATCAGGGTCTTTTTTGTTTCTATACCCATGGTATTGGGTACTGAATTAAGGGCCTCATGTATTCTTCTGCCTTGCATATGTATCTTGGACTATAATTACGGGTGAGCAGTGGCTGGTGGGAGAGATATTTTAAGGTACAGGTTCACAAGGCATTTTTGGATTAGTGTTCAGGCTGAAAACAGAACCATTTTGGGCAGAACACAGACTGGTGACACTCTTGGTGTCACACATGACCAGAAGAAGTTCCTTTGAGGATGTGCCCAACTTTAGGGGATGGGAGACTGAAGAGTAGCCGAGCAAGAAAGCAAAGTGGATTCAGCCATGCCCCTTGAAAACGGTGTCTCATGGCCTCAAGAACATAGAGGAAACACCCAAATCTGGGTTAGTGTCAATTTCTACATCTGGAATTTATTTTTCCTCTTAATCAAATTAAACAAACTCTTTTTGTTTTACCTCAACAGATCAGAAAACAATTTTGTTCTTTTAAATGCTTTGTTTCACTAAAGTAGTAATAAATCTCCTTAAATATTCCACACTATCTTACATACAACTCATTTATCTCAACAGTTTTCCTTTATAATGGATGGTCTCTTGCCAGGCATATGGTATTAAAAGCCAGACACTGGAAATTCAATTTTTCAAATCCATTAACCTTTAGTCAACTCTTAGGGTAATAAATGCAGATGAATCATGTCATTTCTTTCTGCAGATGTATGATCTAATATAAATTGGGTTTGTCTGACTCCTCCCCATGCCCTGATTGACCTGAAGGATGGGCTTATAAAACTAAAATCTTGGGCTGGGGATGTAGCTCAGTGGTAGAGTGCTTACATAGCATATACAGAGCCCTGGATCCAGCTCCAGCAGCAATGAAAAAATCCCAAACGAACAAAAAAACCTGAAATCATTTCACAGGGTTATTTTTCCTTTAATATCATAACACTGTTTCATTCTTACTTATTTTGGGATTGGACATGTCAAGTAAGCCCTTTCTAGAACTCAGTGTTGCCTGGTTAAGTCAATTTGCTGCCCCATGGAATGGCTGATAGCCACAGATGTGAAGGAAAATGTTAGATGTATGGTATTGTGATATTGTTTAAATTGTGAGCTTGAGCTGGGTGCTGTGGTGCACCTGTAGTCTAAGCACTAGGGAGGCTGAGGTAGGACAATCACTTGAGTCCATGAGTTTAAGACTAGCTTGGGCAATATGAGGAGACCACCATGTCAAAAAAAGTGAGCTGAGTTTGTAAATTTCAGACTAGTAGACATATTTGACATAAATTATATGGAGTACTTTCATAATGTTAGTTTATAAGGACAAATCCTTATTTAATGAATTCGCAACATTGAACTAAAAAGAATATCCAACAAATCAATATTATTTAGTATCATTACCTACCCAAGATAGTTACCAAGTATCTTCATAGATTTGTTAGAATACCCATAGAGTTTATTTAAATACCAGTGAATATTTACCTTAAGGAGGCCCACTTTCATATATACAAAAAGCTAAAATGCATAAGAACACTTAGGCTGTTGACTGAATCAGACTTCTAATTAGATGAGAGACTTTGTATGCCAATTTAGAAAATCTTATCTCTTTCTGATAGAAGCTTGGATTATTGTATAGCTGATTTAATTCTTTCCACTCAGGGTACAAAATGTTTTATTCATGAATGCCTCTTTTATAGCCACATTCTTTAGTTATAAATGAAAACCAGGAACATACATCCGGTTCTCAACATTCATGTCTTCACATATTCTTGCCCTCTTTCTTCCTGTTTCACAAGAAGAATCAACCAACCTTGATCATATCCCCCCCCCTACATATTCCACAACTTTGCTCTGCCTAGAAGTTGCTTTCTTTTATCCCTAATTCTTTTGTCTTCATTGGTTATAGAGACCAAGGCAAGGCTGAACGTGACCTTGAGATTGAAGCAACTCAATTACTGGGGGAAAAAGTTTGCTTTGGCTGAGAATTTTGCAAACAGTCCTTAACTTATTACAGTTCTCAACAGTTCTGATTCTGCGGAATCCCCTCCTTCCTGAACCTTTCCCCACTAGGACTAGAAAGCATCACTCATTCATATATTCTGCAATTATAATCAGTCTTTCTGAAATCAAGATGCTTACACTTCCTGGGCTGGAGTGTGTGTTAAGCCCTATGACAAGTTCTTTACATGTGTTATCTCATTTCATTCTCCCATCTACTCTATAAGATCAGTACAGTACATATTCCAATTGAAAGGTAAACATACTGAAACTTAGTAGCATGCTCAAGGTCACACAGACAAGTAAGTGGCAGGGTAAGAGATTCATACCTACCTGTGTTAGACATCAAAGCCTGTGTCCTTAAACAGTGCATGTAATCCCACCATTTTATGCCAACTGTCATGTTGAAGCCTGGAAATACCGAGGTTAAAACGCTGAGTGCACATGGAATGAGAGGACAGGGGGAAAGCAAACTAAACAGATGGAATGTGATGATTTTGGTGGTGGAGGTGTTATTCAATGCAATGAGACCTTTGCTTGGGAAATTCAACAGAGAGGTTTTTACCTGCAGGAAGAGTAAGATTCTAAGTGTGGTAGAACACACCTGTAATACCAGCATTCCAGAGGCATATGTCACCATGCCAGGCAGTGGTATAAGGTTTTAAAATTGAAAGTAAGGCAGGTTTGGGGGTGCAGGGTTATAACCCTAGCTGCTCTGGAGGTTGAAGTAGGAGGATTGTAAGTTTGAGGCCTGCTTGGGCTACATAGCAAACTCAAGGCCAGCCTGGACAACTGAGTGAGTTCCTGTCTCAAAGTAAGAATGAAAAAGGTCTGGTGAGATACTTGCCTAGTAGTATGTGCAAAGCCCTGGGTTCAAGCCACAGTACTATAAAATTAAAATTAAAAAGTAAAATGGAAATGAAAGTTTCATATATATAGACTAGACAGAAGGGAAAAACACAGTTTGGTTTTATATGGTAATTTTTGTTTGCTTGCTTGTTTGTTTGTGATAGGTTCTCACTTTGTAGCTCAGGCTGTACTGGAACTCTCTATGTAGTCCAGGCTGGCTTCAAGTTCTTGATCCTCCTGCCTCAGTCTCCTGAGTGCTGGGATCACAGGTGTGCACCACCACACTTGGCTTTATAATGCAGTTTTAATGATTAAAGTATTTCAAAGCACTTTACTGTGTAATACATCTCTCAAATATTTGTTGCCTAGAGATTGTGCTGCAAATAGAAAAGCCATTATGCACTGAAGAACTTACATTTGTCTGTGGCTATTAGAGAAGGACCAAGGATATAATAGTTCCATGATGCAGAAGTTTTGTCTAACTATTGTTTGTTTTTGAAAATTGCTATAGGATTATCTCAGTATTTAGGAAAATCTCCCACTCTGCCCCCACCAGCATCCATTGGTTCCTTTCATTTTTGCCTTGCTACAGAGAAAAGAGAATCCCTGAATCTTCAAGGTTCCAAGACCTATATTGCCAGGCCACTCTTAGGGCTAGTTACAGAAAAGGTAAGAGGGACGAAGGATGGTGGGACAGAAGGTGGAGAATTCCTGTGTATTTCTGGGGCTGTGTGATGAAGATAAAAGGTTCTTATTATTCTGGAGCTGACTAGAGGTTTGGCTGCCTTGCAGAAGGTAATGTCTGTTGTAAGCGTGGAGAAAGGCTGTGAGCTTCCAAATGGAATGTGGGAGAAGCAGAAAGCAGGGGAAATGATTCTAAAGCTTCAGCTGTTTTTCAAAGGGGAGAGTAACAATGAAATTGTGAATCCTGAAATAAAAGTGTCAGGGTTTACTGTGTCTAGCTAGCAACTCATAGGCAGGTGTGATGGAAATGGATTGTGAGCATTAATGGAGAAGAGATCAAAAGCAAGTCATTGTTTGAGTTAGTGAGTCACCTGGAATCACACAAATCCAAACCCACGGCGTCTAGAGTCATCTCTGAGCGTGAGTTTCTCCTGGAAGAGAAGTGATAGCATCAGAAGGGAATTTGCATTATTATCGAATATCATTTGTTGCTCTTCTCAAATTTAATATGAAAAATGGTAAACTTATAAAATGCTTCATTTTTAAAAATTTCCTGGGTCTGCAGTCACATTATTCCATCTCTAAAGAGCTTCAGCTTTGGGTATATACTAAATTATTTCAAGGCTGGCAAGGAGTGCTCTGGCAAAGATTATAATATCATTGCAATTTCTCTTATACTTGTATCTTCAGTTCTCTTAGCACTTCTTTACTTCTGGACTCTAAAGGGTATGAATGCACACCACCTAAAACACAGATGTAAACTCAGGTACTAACATATACTTGTATACACATACTTAGTGTTTGCACTAATTGTGGCTTTAACCATTGGAGATTACTATTTATGAAAAAGGAGGCCAGAGATTGTTAGTCCCAGAATTGTTGGTTTAGTAGCTCAATAAGGTCGTTGGTGATTTAGGTCTTTCTGACCCTTCTGCTTTGCGATCTTCAGGTGATAGCTATATCATCCCTTTTGGTTACAAGATGGCTGTCATAGTTCCAAGTATCCTCTCTTCATGTAATACTGTGTGAAGCAGAAAGCAAGGTTGGGGAGATGGTGGCAGAAAGTCTTTCCCATGGATTGATGTAGCTCATGTGGCTCAGTATGTGGGAGACCCTGGGTTCAATCCCCCACCCCAAAATAAACATCTTTCTTGCTCATATTTCTGTTTTGTCAAAGGAATCTTTCCTAGAATCTTGCAAACACCTACCCTTATAAAAATCCTTACCAATGAAGAACACAATGCCAAGTGTTGAGGCTGGGTTGGTCACCATCCAACTGTCACTGGTTTTTGGTTGGGGAAAATTAGAAAAGGTGTTAAGTAGCCAACCTATAACATCTTCTATTCCTACCCAGAACTTGACTTAATCTTCCAGGATCAGGAACCTGGAATCAATTTGCTGGCTATTCCTGCCAACCTGTATTTTTGTACAGTTTTGCCAGCTCAGTGACAGGAAAAGTTGTTTTCAGTTCTTTTCCTACTTAGCTATCTCTGCAAGGGCTGATATAAACCTCCTGCTTAATGTTTCCATGGTGATCAGAAGCATTATCATCTAACAGCATCTCTTTAGAACCTAACAGCAAAGGACACAGGTGATCATTGGAACAAACAAATATCATCCTTGACAATGGCTTTGAATGTGTTTTGAAAGAATTTATTCTTTGGTTGATGTGATGTAAGAATTCATTATAAAATTATATCTGGGCTTAAATTTTAAAATGTCATCAACAGAGACAGTTCTTACATTGGAGTGAGTTTCTTAAATGTCTCAGGAAATTGTTAAGAGATTATGTATACAATAATTCCTGTAATAAGTTTTCTCTTTTTCTGTGGTACTGGGGAGTTGAACTCAGGGCCTCACATATATGTTGCATGTGCTCTACTACTAGGCTGCATCTCTAGCCTCTTTTTTACTTTTTCTTTTGAGATAGGGTCTTGCTAACTTACATAGGCTGCCTCTGGCCTTGAACTTGCGATCCTTCTGCCTCTGCCTCCTGAATTGCTGGGATTATGAGTGCATACCACTGTGCCCAGCTCCTATAATAGACATTGTGTTATAAGAGAAGGTAAAGAAAAAAAAAAAACAACAACATTTACATGTATATGCACATGGCATATGGACATACACCAACCTGTACCCATTAGATAAAACTACTAGCAAAACAGAGATGGGTATGGTGGTGCACTTTTGTAGTCTCAACACTGGAAAAATTACAAGTTTTGGGGAGAAACTGGGACTTTTGTGCACTGCTGATGGGAATATAAAATGATGCAGCTCTGTGGAAAACATTATGGAGTGCTATGGTTTGGATCATAAGTGTCTCCCGAAGGTCCATGTGGAAAAGGGTTGGTCCCCAGTATAGTGCTACTGGAAGACGGTGGAACCTTTAAGAGATGAAGCCTAGCAGTAAATCTGCAGGTCTTAGAGAGTGTGCTCTTGAAGGAGCAGGGAGACCCCAGACTCTTCTTCACTTTTGCTTCCACCTCCCACTGTGAGGTGAGCGTGTGGCTCCACTATGGACTCCTTGTCATGATGCACTGCCGTGCCAAAGGCCCAAAAGGAACAGGGCCAAATGATGATGAACTGGAACGTCTAATATTGTGAACCAAAATATACCTAGTCTCATTATAAGTTGAATATTTCTGGTATTTGTTATAATGATGGAACACTAACTAACACATGAAGATTACTAGAAAATTAAAACTAGAACTGTCATATGATCCAGCAATCCCACTTTGAGATTTATGCACAGAAGAACTGAAAACAGGATCTCAATGTGTTATTTTTATACCAGTGTTCATAGCAATATCATAACTAAATTGTGGAAGCAACCCAAATGTTCATTAAGAGATAAATGGATAAACAAAATATAGAACATACATATGTTGTTGTTGTTAGTGCCATGGAGTCGGTGTTCAACATATAGAGACCCTACCTACAACAGTTGAAACACTATTGTCAGTACTTTTCTGCTATTCGTAGAATTTTCAGTGGCTGATTGTTTTTTGGGAGGGGGTTGCTGGGTCCTTCTCCCAAGCCTACAGTATGTGGTGTTCCCAGGCCATCTCCTATCCAAGTATAACCAGGCCCCGCCCTGCTTAGCTTCCGAGATCTGACGGGATTGGATGCCACAGTGCTATGGCTACAGGCATTCAGCCTTAAGAAGGAAAGAAATTTTGATACATACTACCACATGGATAGGCTGGGATTTAGCTCAGTTGGTAGAGCGCTGCGCTGCAGTCTCTGAGGTCCTGAGTTCAATTCCCAGCACTGCAAAAATGGGAGAAGGGCCTGGCAATCCACTCCCAAGGCAATCCAGAAGCAGTCAACCATTGAAAACCCTATGAGGGTCGCTATGAATTGGATACCGACTCAACGGCACCTAACAACAACAACAACCACCACATGGATGAACTGTAAACACATTAGCCAGGCACAGTGTCGCATGCTTGTAATCTCAGTGATTCAGGAGGCAGTGGCAGGAAGATTGTGGGTTTGAAGCCAGAGGTAGCCT
Source organism: Pedetes capensis (assembly GCA_007922755.1). Classification (NCBI taxonomy): domain Eukaryota; kingdom Metazoa; phylum Chordata; class Mammalia; order Rodentia; family Pedetidae; genus Pedetes; species Pedetes capensis. The sequence continues at coordinate 27,877 of VMDO01003695.1, read as the reverse complement.
GTGTAATTTAGCAAAACCTTGTCTCAAAATAAAAAATATAAAAAAGGTTGGATGTGTATCTCAGTGGCAGAGAGTTTGCAAAGTATGTGCAAGACTTTGGATTTAGCCCTCCAGTACCATAAAAACAAAACCAAAAAGGAACCTTAAGGACATTATACTAAATGAAATAAAGCCAGTCACAAAAAGACAAACACTATATGATTCTACACATACAAAGTACTTAGAATAGTCAGATTCATAGAGGCAGAAAGAAGAATGGTGATTGCTAGGGGATGGGGAAGGGACAATGGAAAGTTATTGTTTAGTGGGTATGAAGTTGCAGTTTTGCAAGATAAAAAGGGTTCTTGGAGATCATTTGCATGGCAGGCGAATTACTTGTGAATTTAAAAGTAGGTAAGATGGTAGATTTTATGTTATGCTAGTTTACCAGTTTTTTAAATAAATAATAAAAATTTAAAATATTGGCAGTAATAAGGGTTAGGAGAAAGATAACACAAGGCAGGTATGCAGAGCATGTGGGGAGGGGTAGGAGGAATGCTGTTTAATATTTAGTGGTCAGAGAGCACCATGCTGATAAACAGCAGTCAAGGAGAGATCCAAGGCATGTGAAGGAGAAAGCACAAATCTGGGAGAAGAGCAATTTAGGCAGATATCAAAGCAAGATAAAAGGCAGGTGCAGCTTGGTGTGTTGTAGGAATGAAGAGAGAACTACTTGTAGCGCAAGCAGAGTAGGCGAGGAGAGTGGTAGAATGAGGTTCATCGAGGTGGAGGTGGACAGATCATGTTTTAGATTATAAGTGAATAAGTGTAAATGCATAATGGTATGAATAAAATAAGGGTATTATATTTCTCCATAATTGTGGATATAATGTCTGTTTGAAAACAAATGCTTATATTGACTTATGTCATCTTTATTTTTAGTTTGTGTTCCTGTACACATTTAATAGGTATTTGTAGTGAAGAATAGAATTTTTATATTGTAGTCAGTATTATTCCCCCCTCACTTCCATCTTGAGGCTTTCCTAAAGGAATAGATTTCAAAATTTTCAAGTTATAGAATGAATAGCATATCCTCAGAGCCAAAATTAAGCTTAAGAATTATACCATTACAAAAACAAATTTACAAAGTACAGAAATCAGGGTAAGATTTCTTAAATTCAGAATTGGGGGAATTCACTGGTAAATATAAGTTTTTTTCACTGTTTATGAAGATCTGGCTATAATTTATGGCCTTTATATAAATTAAATAAAATACATACAGGATTCAGAGTGTGGCTATAGTATGCAATATATATAGTTATTGGTAAAAATACATTATATATTATTTAACTCAACTTTTTTCATTAAGCTGAAGAAAAATAAAAAAATAAAACCAAAACCAAAACCTTGCTTAATTGTGACACCAAATGTGATATTGGAGAGAGCATAAAATTCAGTCTGAAGAGATCAGGTTCAAATGCACCTTATATTATTTACTAGATGTATAGTGTTCAGAGAGTTATAAATATTTTCAGAGTTTCAGTTTCATCACTTGAAAATAGTATCGTGTAATATGGTTGCTGTAAGGGCTGAGATATTATAAATAAAGGACATAGTATATATTCAGTTAATTGTCATGAAGGCATTAATCAAATAAATATCCCAGTGTCACCTCAAGAAACTAACAAAGAAACCAACTAAGCTCAAAGTTAGTAATAAGAGAGAGATACTGTAATTAAGATTGTTGTTGTTGTTGTTAGGTGCCCTCTAGTTGCTGACTGCTTCGGGATTGCCTTGGGAGTGGATTGCCAACCCCTTCTCCCATTTTTGCAGTGCTGGGAATTGAACTCGGGTCCTCAGAGACTGCAGCACAGTGCTCTACCAACTGAGCTAAATCCCAGCCTGTAATTAGGATTAGAGAGAAATAATTGAGACCAGAAAAGCAATAGTAAAGCTTAATGAATTGGTGGTTTGTTATTTTTTAAAAGATAAGCAAAATTGACAAGTCTTCAGCTAGACTAAGAAAAAAAGAGAGAAGACTCAAGTGAGACATTACAACTTATATTATGGAAATCCAAAGGACCATTAAAAACTATTATGAACAATTATATGGCAACTAAGTGGAACACCCGGGCTGGGATTTAGCTCAGTGGGTAGAGCGCTGCGCTGCAGTCTCTGAGGCCCCGAGTTCAATTCCCAGCACTGCAAAAATGGGAGAAGGACCTGGCAATCCACTCCCAAGGCAATCCCAAAGCACTCAGTCATTGAAAACCCTATGAGGGTTGCTATGAGTTGGATACCGACTCGACGGCACCTAACAACAACAAGTGGAACACCTAGAAGAAATGAATAAATTCCTGAACATACACAATCTACTAAGACTGAATCATGACCAATAGGAAATCTGCCTGATTTGAAAATGTACTATAAAGCTATCATGATGGGTGACTAGATAAAGCCTGCAGGTGTACCAGATCTCGGAAGCTAAACAGGGTCGGGCCTGGTTAGTACTTGAATGGGAGACCGCCTGGAAACACCAGGTGCTGTAGGCTTGGGAAATGGGACCTGGAAACCCACTCCCAAAAAACAATCAGTCATTGAAAATCCTATGAGTAGCAGAGAAGCACGACAATACTGTTTCACCTGTTGTACATAGGGTCGCTGAGTCGGACACTAACTTGATGGCACCTGACAACAACAACAAGATAAAGAAAATATGTATTTGTGTGTGTATGTGTGTGTGTAGTATATGCAATGGAATACTAGTATTCAGCCTCAACACAGAAAGAAATCCTGACATTTGTGATGTCATGGATGAACCTAGAAGACATTATGTTAAATGAAATAAAGGAGGCACAGAAGACATTAATTTATATGTGAAATTGCAAAAAATTATACTCAAAGAAACAAAGAATAAACTGGTAGTTAGCAAAGACTTAGGGCTCAGAGAACGGCGGGGAGAGAGATTGGGAGATGTTGTTGGTCTAAGGACACAAAATTTCAATGAGATGGGGAATAAGTTCACAAGATCTATTGTACATCATGATGAATGGAATTAATAACACTAAGTGGGCATGGTGGTGCTCACCTATAATCCCAGGAACTCAGGAGACTGAGGCAGGAGGGAGGATTCCAGGTTTGAGACCAAAGGCAGCCTGCACAATTTAGCAAGCCCTTATCTCAAAATTAAAAATAAAAAAGGGGCCAGGATGCAGCTCAGTGGTAGAACACTTGCTTAGCATGTTCAAGACTGTGACTTTGACCCCTGCTACCACAAAATTAAATAAGCAAATAAAATTTTAAGTTTTAAAAAAAGAAACTAATAACAACATGGGCTGGGATTTAGCTCAGTTGGTAGAGTGCCGCTCTGTAGTCTCTGAGGTCCCGAATTCAATTCCCAGCACCGCAAAAATGGGAGAAGGATGTGGCACCCCACTCCCAGGCAATCCTGAAACAATCAGCCATTGAAAACCCTATGAGGGTCGCTATGAGTCGGATACCGACTCTATAGCATCTACCAACAACAATAACAACATACCATGTATTTGAAAATCACTAACAGTAGATTGTAAATGTTCTCCTCACAGAAAAGATAAGTATGCAAAGTGATAAATATGTTAATTAACTTGACTTAGCCACACCACAATGTATACAAGTGTTCAAACATATTTCACCCTGTAAGTGTATGTGCTTTTTGTCAGTTAAAAAAAAAAAAAATAGAAACTTCAAAGAAAAAGAAAAGTCATCTGTCATTAATAAAGTCATCCATTTGGGAACATTCATGCATTTATAGTGGCTCAAGTCTCTATCTAGAGGAATTAAGGGTGGAAATCTGATTAGGAGAATGATAGGCACTGGGGGAGCTTTTCTTGATGCTGCATTTGCTTAGTACATCCTGTTTTATTTAGGTTGGATGCTTATTTTGGGTCTCCTTGGCAGAAGGGAACCCCCAAATTTAGTTATTCTGAATTATGGTAAATTTGAATATTCCACAGTCACAGAAAATGCTATCACATGTATTAGTATATGCACATATATTTTCTAAGCACATAGTGCTCACTGAGTGCATGTAAAATGATTTGTATGTGGTGGTGTACATGCACAAACTCATGAGTGCTGATGGTTAACGTATCAGGGATTTTGTGAGCTGGTTGACCTCAGGCTGGTGGCTTGAAATCAGGTAGGAAATTGGCAAATAGTACAAAACCCCCTCATTCCCAATGCACAGTTGTGTATATGTTTATCAACTTGTTTTATTCTCACAGACATCATTATTATTCCCATTTTATTCCCATTATTATTCCCATTTTACAAATGAGGGAACCGAGGCACAATTGTTAAGGTTCCTTGCCCATGGTCACACAGATAATAAGCAATCAATCTTTGTCATTCTCTGAAACTTTTGGTTACTATTTATTGCTCTCAAAGAAGTTTGTTTTTGTTTTTGTTTTTGTTGTTTGGTGCTGGGGAATGAACTCAGGGTCTTGTATGTGTTAGGCAAGCGCTCTACCATTGAACTACATCCTCAGCTCTCTTACAGTGTTTTCTACAAAACAGAAATGCAGCCTGACAATTGAGTGTTGGAATATTCTCTCCTATGTTGCTTTTCACCAGCATTAAACAACATGGTCTGCTCTGGATTGGACAGAACCTGTGTACCCCTCTGTTTCTACATAGCACTCACTATTGCTCCCTGAGACTTCAATTCTTCACCTAAAAGTAAAAAATTGGGATTTGATTATATCTACCATGTCTCCCAGATGTGAAATTCTAACTTACCCAAAGCCTGTTGTTGTTAGGTGCTGTCGGTTCGGTATCCAACTCATGGCGACCCTACGTACAACAGGGGAAACGATTGTCAATGCTTCTCTGCTGTTCATAGGGTTTTCAATGGCGGATTTTTGGGAGTGAGTTGCTGGGTCCGTCTCCCAAGCCTACAGCACCTGGTATTCCCAGGCCATCTCCCATCCAGGTACTAACCAGGCCCGACCCTGCTTAACTTCCAAGATCTGATAGGATAAGATGCCACAGGGTTATGGCTGCAGGCACCCAAAGCCTATCCAGTTCTTTCTCCTGGCATTTGGAGACCTAGCATCTGTTCCACATGTAGCCTATTGTTTGCCTGTAGTTCTGGCACTTAGCAAGCATTAAAGTTCATCAGTAATTTTCCTCTGGTAATTTCATGCAGGTAAATTTTTCTAAATATAGAAATTAGGTAGGTTTTAGACTAATGAATGGGCTGGGATTTAGTTTAGTTGGTAGAGCGCTGCGCTGCAGTCTCTGAGGTTCCGAATTCAATTCCCAGCACTGCAAAAATGGGAAAAGGACCTGGCAATCCACTCCCAAGGCAATCCCGAAACAGTCAGCCATTGAAAACCGTATGAGGGTCGCTATGAGTCGGATACTGACTCGAGGGCACCTAACAACAACAACAACAGACTAATGAATAATTATGATTTTGCAAATTAAACTTTAAACTTTGGCAGGAAAACTGTTCTTTTTCACTGGTATAGACCCAGAATCTAGCTCAAATTAAACATTTGTTGAATGAATAAATGAAACTGTTTTGAATTCAACTTTGTTTCAAATCAAAAAGGATTGATAACATAGGTATGTGGGAGACTAGGGGTATAGTGAGTGGTGGAACACTTGCCTGGCACGTGTGAGGCCCTGGGTTTGATTCCTAGCACCACAAAAAACCCAAACCAAACCACACCAAAACAAAACAACAAAGTAGCAACAAAACTTTGGTATAGGTTAAATATATTGTATTGGAAGGAAGTTGGAAAGATGGACACAGGCTGGCTTTGTGATATATGTACTTGTGTGCATGTGAATGTTTGTGTAACATACATATATGCACATATATTCACAGAAATGTCTGTGGGAGAAAACAGAAGAAATAGGTAGCTTACTTCGTTTTAGGAATAAAGAATGTGAATTCAATTTTAAATCTCCTCACAATCTCTCCTGAGTGAAGATGCTGTATCTTCTAATCTTTTGGGGAAGTAACTAAGTCCCAGATTGGCTCACTGATGGGACTTGACCAGTTAGATAAAACATTGCCCTTAGTGTAGTAAGTGGTAGGATCATTTCTGCATTCTCTGTTTTTGGTTAAGTTCAGGACCAGAATTCATCCCCAGGATGCCTTAGAGCCTTTTCTTCTTCAGCTTCCAGTTATAGATAGTCAAAAGCCACTTACTGAGAAAGTATACTGTGAAGACACAGGGAATGTAAAATCAGTTAAGGACAAGTTACCTGCCACCATGTAGCTGTGATCCCTACTTTTCCTGGAGATACAGATATGTACTCCTTATCATTTTTCTTTTCTTCTTCTTTTCCAATGTCACTTATAATAGTACCAATTTATTTTTAGTAAATGTTTTCCTATTATTAAAAGTCATTCATGCAGCTGGGCGCGGGGTCGCACACCTGTAATCCCAGCGGCTGGGGAGGCAGAGGCAGGAGGATTGCAAGTTCGAGACCAGAGGTAGTCTGCATAATTTAGTGAGACCCTGTCTCAAAAAAAGTGAAAAAATGGGCTGGGTGTGCAGTGCAATGGTCCAGCACTTCCAGAGCATGTAAGCACAAGGCCCTGGGTTCAACCTCTAGTGCCTCAAAACAAAACAAAACAAAACAAACCATTCATGCTTATTATGAAAACAAAAATAAAAAGTAATGCAGAGAAGAAGAAAGAATATCTCCCATTGTTTTACCATTCCCAAATAACCACCATTCTTGTGAGACATTTGTTTCTATTTTCACTTTTATAGTACTTTGTTGGTGTGTGTAGGAAGTAATCTGGGCATTTTGCCCAGTTTGGCTTAATTTTTGTTTATTTGTGAAGTGTCTTAGATTGCATTACACTTAATAGATTATTACTGTTTTTAGTTATTACTAATGATATATTATAACATGTTCTTATCAATCTAAACTTGAAGCACTTAGATTTCATTCCCCAGAGCAATATCATATGCTGCCTCAATTACGACGAAGTGAAGCTCAGTACAAATACAACTCTAACGAAAATGAGTTAAAAACTCCCTGGATTATGGTTCTTTCAGTGGTTCTCTGTGTGTGTTGCTTAAGTGTAAAGTTATACTGCGTTTGTTCCTTCCTATCCCCCAACACACTGTGGCCTTTCCCACCTTTCCAGTTTTGTTCATTTGTTCATATCTGTCCTCCTGCCTCTACCTATTAAAACTGAAGTCATCTTTAAGGGCTGCCACCATTCTTACCTTCCTGTAAGGAGGTGTTCCTCATCACACTGACCTCATTCACACCAGACAACAGTGGGTCACTCATCTTCCTGAGCCACTGAACTACTTACTGTTTGTATCATTTATATAGTATTTACATTCTCTTTCTTTTATTTTTTTATTGTGGCAAAAAGCATATAACATAGAATTTACCAATTTAACCATTTCTTAAGGTATAGGGCAGTAGAGTTAAGTACAATCACATTGTTTTGCAACTTGTCTCCTAAACTTTTTCATCTTGCAAAACTCTACACCCATTAACAAAACTCTACACCTATTAACAATGCTGCATTCCTCTCACCCCAGCCCATGGTGACTATTGTTCTTTCTGTTTCTATGAATTTGACTGCTTAGATAATGCATATAAATGAATCATTCAGTATTTGTGTTATTGTGACTGTTTTATTTCATGTAGAGTACTGTCCTTTATTATAATTATTCACAATTCTTTTCTTCTCAAGTTGCTTTCAGCTCAAAATAATCCTTAGGCCAAAGAGGCATATTTTGGAGCAGCATATTCTGGTCTCATACCCTCTTCTACCTGATTTTATCCTGTTAGAAAGTCATTGCCTTGTTCATTATCTGATCTTTTATATTACTTACTACAGAAAAATTTCTTATTAAATAAAGTGAATAAGTTTGTGTTGACTGAACAGTGTCAGATTTTCAAATCAGACTCATATAATAATTTGCCTTATTTGCATGCAACAGCATCTCTCAGGAGACCACGAGGAATATTTATGCAGTATTTCTTATGTTCTTTTTTCTTTTTCTTTTCTTTTCAAGAACTTTTAATTTTGCTGGCAGATTAACATGGGTAATTTGTCTGGGAGTCATTTGTACTAAATGTTCCCAGATTTCTACCTTTCTTTTGAGGTTTTGGAACAGAAGCAAAGCCCATATATTACCCATACCTTTCATGATATATTATAATCTCTTACTTACCTGATTTAATAACATAATAGCTGCTAATTTTATCTTAAATTTAAATAAAACATAGAAATATAAAATTATGGAGAATTTAAAAATTCAGTTTTCTAATTTTAGAAGTGAGGAAATTGAGTCCAGAAAATCAGGTATGCAGAAATATGTGACAGATCATTTGTAACTACTTCTTTAGATAATGGCAAATTTTAGGCATCTACCAGTTAGGAGGCTGGGATTTAGCTCAGTTGGTAGAGCGCTGCGCTGCAGTCTCTGAGGTCCTGAGTTCAATTCCCAGCACGCAAAAATGGGAGAAGGGCCTGGCAATCCACTCCCAAGGCAATCCGAAACAGCCATTGAAAACCCTATGAGGGTCACAATGAGTCGGATACCGACTCAATGGCACCTAACTACAACAACAACTAACAACAACCACTTAGGAAGAGACTTTTAGTCTGGGAGGTATTGCCTTGCAGTCATACCATTTCATCAGGTGCTGCATGTCTGGTAAGGTTAGCATGCAATCTAAATCTGTTCAAGAGGTAAAACTGGTGACTGAGTTACCTACTCCTAAGCACTACCTGCAGCCATACCACCCTGGCATCCAATCCCATCAGATCTCTAAAGCTAAGCAGGGTTGGGCCTGGTTAGTACTTGGATGGGAGACCACCTGGGAACACCAGGTGCTATCGGCTTGGGAGAAGGACCTGGCAACCCACTCCCAAAAACCAATTGGCCATTGAAAACCCTATGAATAGCAGAAAAGCACTGACATAGTGCTGGGCATGGCACAGTGTAGGGGAGTGTTTTATCTGTTGTACATAGGGTCATTATGAGTTGGACCCAACTCAAAGGTACCTAATGACAACAAGCACTGCTAGAGGGTGAGGTTTAGCTCAGTTTGTGGAGTGCTGCTCTGTGCTCTCCGAGGCCCTAGGTTCTGTCCCCAGCACCACAAAAATGGGAGAAAGGCCTGGAAGCCCACTCCTGAAACAATCAGCCACTGAAAACCCTATGAATAATGGAAACACTGACATAGTGTTGGGCATGGCACAGTGTTGGGAATGATTTGTTCTATTGTACATAGAGTCACCTTGAGTCAGACCCATTTGGAGAGCAAAAATGAGAGAAGGACATGGCAGCCTACTTCAGAAATAATCCTGAAGCAATCAGCCATTGAAAACCCTATAAATAGTAGAGAAGCACTGACATAGTGCTGGGCATGGCACAGTGTGGAGGAGTGTTTTGTTCTCTTGCGCATAGGGTCGCTATGAGTTGGACCCGACTTGAAGGCGCCTAACAACAACAACAAGCACTGTTAAGGGGCTATGCCTGTAGTGATCTACTGATTGCCATCAGTAGATCTTCCATCCCAGGGGAGCTCTTAAAGCTGAAGAGAAAGAGAAATGGTTAAAGAATAGTGGTAGCAGTGTTTGGTTTAAAGAGCACAATTTAGTGGTTCTCGTGGTGGTGGCAGAAGTGACTATCTTCAAGAAGTCACTGCAGTTCTAGTTATGAAAATCTTGGGTTCTGAAGATGCATGGCAATCTGGAGGCTTGCTCCATGTGTGGCCTTGGTCTGGTTATTTTGTCTCTCTAATCCTCAGTTTTCTTGCCTGTAAATGGGGGATAATATATGTAGCACAGAACTGTTGTGAGAGTTTAATGATGTTGAAAAGTGGCTGGCACATAGTAAATACTTCATGAACATTAGTTCTCTCTTATGACTAAGAGAAAAGTGCTAAATTTCTCTCTGTAAATTTGCAGGCTTTCTATTTTAGGTTTTTTGAGATAGAGTCTCAAAGCCTAGGCTGGCCTCAGCCTCTTGAGTGCTAGAATTACAGGTATATGCCACCATGCTGAAATTAAATTTGCTGATGTTCATTGCAACAAATCTTTGAGTATACAGTTGGCCCTCTGTAGCTGTGGGTTCTGTATCCAAGAATTCAACCAACTGAAGATCAAACATAGGTTTTAAAAAATTACAACTGTAGGACTGCACGATGGCACACAGCTGTAATCCCAGCACTGGGAAGGCTGAGGCAGGATGTTCTCCAATTCAAAGCCAGCCACATGGTGAATTCAAAGCTAGCCTGGACTATATAGAGAGACCCTATATCAAAAACACACAAAGAGCCCCGGGTGCGGTGGCCCATGCCTGTAATCCCAGCAGTTTGGGAGGCAGAGGCAGGAGGATCACAAGTTTGAGACCAGAGGCAGTCTGTGTAATTTGGTGAAACCCTGTCTCAAAAAAGTAAAAATGTGGGCTGGGGGTGCAGCTCAGTGGTCTAGCACTTGCAAAGCATGCAAGCGCAAGGCCCTGGGTTCAACTCCCAGTGCCACACAGACAAACAAACAAACAAAAACAAAACAAAACAAAAAACCCAAAAAGCAAATAAACAATAAAACAAAGAACAAGAAGAAACCCACCAAAACAAAAACAAAACACAAATTATAACTATATTGAACATGTACAGATTTTTTTCCTATTGTTATACCCTAAACATTACAGGGTGACAACTGTTTACACAGCATTCACATTGTATTAAGTATTATAAAAGTGGCTGGGATTTGGCTCATTTGGTAGAGTACTGCTCTGCAGTCTCTGAGGTCTCGGGTTCGATTCACAGCACTGCAAAAAATGGGAGAAGGACATGGCAATCCATTCCCGAAGCAACCCGGAAACAATCAGCCATTGAAAACCCTATGAGGGTCGCTATGAGCTGGACACAACTTGATGGCACCTATCAGCAACAAGTACTATAAGTAATATAGAGGTGATTTAAAGTATATGAAAGGGTCAGGAGATTTAGCTCAGTGATAGAGCACTTGGCTAAGATGTGCGGGGTCCTGGGTTCAATTCTCACTGCTGCAAATAAATAAATAAATGAAGAAAGAAAGAAAGAAAGAAAGAAAGTAAGTAAGTAAGTAAGTATGTAGGAGGATGTGGATAGGCTCTGTGAAATACTGTGTCACTTTATATAAGGAACTTGAACATCTGCAGATTTGGGTCTCCTTGGGGGATCCTGGAACCAATCTCCCACAGATACCAAGGGACTATCATCTACTCAAAGATTTGCTGCAATAAAGGCAGCAAGTTCACAGAGATGAAACTTAGCGATCTATTTATATATCATTACCTCAGTTATCATTGCTGTATAACAAACCATTGCAATACTGAGTGTCTTAAAACAACAGCGACCATTTATTAGCTTGTGATTCTGCAGTTCATGCAGGACTTGGCAGAGCGGCTTGTCTGTGTTCCATGTGGCACCAGTCAGGGCAGTGTGGAGACTGAGTGACCCACTTGCATCACGTGACTTGCAAATTGGTGCTAGTTGCTCTCTGGGAGTTTGTGTGTGGGGGGGTGGGGAGTAGTTTAGTTCTTGTTTGGCTGACTTCCTTGGTTTTTGCTTCATACATGTTCTCAGTTATCTTCCAGGTAGCCTCACAATGTACAGCATTTGCGCTTTCTTCTGACTTGGTGGTCTCAGAGTGGTTGGACTACGTCCATGGGGATTAGCTTCCAGTTGTGCAAAAAGAGAAAGCTGCTGGGCTTTCTTGAGGCTTAGGGTTAGAATAAGAACAGGGTAACATCTGCTGTATTCTATTGGTTTAAGTGTGTCAGATTCAAGAAGGGATGGTGCAAGGGTATAAACAGAAGAAGATGTGGTTCCTTGGGGTCCACCAATATAGCAGACTGCCACACCATTCCTCTAAGGTAAACACCTAGCTACTGTTGATACGTAAGAGAGCGTTGTTGTTAGGTGCCATCGAGTTGGTATCTGACTCTTAGTGACCCTGTGTACTTCTATGTTATTCATAGGGTTCTCAATGGCTGATTATTTTTTGAGTGGGGTCCTTCTCTCAAGCCAGTAGCACCTGGTGTTCCCAGGTGGTCTCCCATCCAAATACTAACCAGGCCCGACCCTGCTTAGCTTCTGAAATCTGATGGGATTGGATGCCACAGTGGTACGGCTGTAGGCATGTAAGAGAGTATTTGCTTATTAATTCCACAGTCAGTTACTGAACATCTGTCCTGTGCCAGAGCTTGTAGCAGGCTCTGGGAAGACACAATTGAGTAAACAGTAGGAGATCCTTGCCCAGATGGGGCATACATTGGGCACGTAAGTGATTTCAGTGGCTTGTGACTTGATGGGTGGTATGAGAAAGGGAAGGGCTATCTGCTGGCGATATTTAGCAGGGTCTAGTCTACGCATTCAAGAAAGTTCTGAATTGTGAAGTAGGCATAAATGGTCTATTATATAAGGGTTCAATGAAAGGGGAGAAACAGAGTTGCAGTAGGTAAGGGAAAGTCTCTTTTGTCTGGATGGCACATGATAGGAAACACCTACAAGGCAAGGTGCCAAGGAGGAAGCTCTGCGGATGGAGGAATCCATGCTGAATCCAGAAGCAAGTGTGTGTGAGTGAATGGGGTGTGGGACGTGTACTACTTTGTCACTGCTTTCTAACTGACAGCCACTGACATGGAGCTTACAAAGCAGGGAAGTGTGTGCTTAATACTAATGAATCTAGGGATCAACCTTCAATCTTGAGGCTATCAGCAAAATATCCAAGAGATTCCTCAGGAAGGCGCAAATGAGCGCGGGAAGGATGCTTTTAAAAGCTACCTCTGTCCAGCCCTCTCAGCCAGCATTATTGAATTCCTGATGTTCCTTTGGCGGTGTGGTTGGAGCTATTTCCTCTCACCTCCCTCCAGACACTCTTCCTAATACATCTGTTGTGCCCTCAGTTTTGTTATCATAGAGCAACAACAACTTTAAATATTTAAGTAATCTTTAATATTTTGATTGTTGTTTTTGTTGTCTGACTCATAGTGACCCTTATAGGGTTTTCAATGGCTGATTGTTTTGGGATTGCCACGGGAGTGGATTGCCATGGGAATGGATTGCCACAGGAATGGATTGCCCTTTTTTGCGGGGCTGAGAATCCAACCTGGGACCTCAGAGACTGCAGAATGGCGCTGTACCAACTGAGCTAAATCCCAGCTCCAGTATTTTGATAGGAGAAAAAATACTAAGTGAACCAGTGGTTTAATTCTCATATGCTAAGAAGTTCCTAAAAAACATTTCTTAGTAACACTTTGTTGTTACTGAATATACCCATTATCTAATTTCCTATTCAAAGTTGGAATTCCCACCAATTGAATGTATTCATCGTAAAGAAGTAATAAATGAAGGCTGGAAGTGTAGCTCACTAGTAGAGCACTTACCCAGCATGCCATAGGCCCTCGGTTTGATCCCTACTACTGGGTGGGGTGGGGGGTAGATAAGGCAATAATTGTTTGAGAAGATAGATATGTTTAACATTATTACAAAATGTATGCATGTATTAAAACATCACACAATAATGTCTTTACTGTGGGCAAATTTTCCTAGTACTACAAAAAAGAAAAGGACTATGTACAATTTTAATATTTTTATCTACCAGTTTTAAATAACATTTAATGCAGGTGCTGTGGTACATACCTGTAATACTAGTGACTAAGGAGGCTTAGGCAGGAGGATTGCAAGTTCGAGGCCAGAGGCAGCCCATTCAACTTAGCAAGACCTTATCTTAGAATTGTTGTTGTTGTTGATAGGTGCCGTCGAGTCAGTATCCGACTCATAGCGACCCTCTGTACAACAGGGAAACACTATTATCAGTGCTTCTCTGCTGTTCATAGGGTTTTCAATGGCAGATTAATTTTTGGGAGGGGGTTGCCAGGTTCTTCTCCCAAGCCTGCAGCATCTGGTGTTCCCAGGCGGTGTCCCATCCAGGTACTAACCAGGCCCGACCCTGCTTAGCTTCCGAGATCTGATGGGATAGGATGCCACAGGGCTATGGCTGCAGGCTATTGTCTTAGAATACAAAATTAAAAAAGGGCTGGGAGTGTAGCTCAGTCGTGGAGAGCCCTGGGTTAAATCCCCTAGTACTGAAAAAAGATTTTGCAGTGCTAGAGATCAAACCTAGGGCCTTACCCATGTAAGGCAAGCACTCTATCCCTGGGCAACATCCTTGGCCCTTGGTTTTTTGAGATAGGATCTCACTATGTAGCCCAGGCTGGTCTTGAATTCATGATGTTCCTGCCTCAGCCTCCCCAGTGCTGGGATTATAAGTGTGTGCCACCAAGCCTAGCTTAAATATAAATTAAAAAAAGAATAAAATAGAGGCGTATTCAATTATTCAGGCATACTCACCTACACAATGAAGAAGTTGGATTAGATCGAGTAGTTTTTGTAGTATGTTTCTGCTTTAGGAATTGAAAACATGTGGCTCAAGTTTTGCCCTTCAAATACATTGTGTTTCGTTTTTAGACACTAAAAATGTGTATACATTCAAATATGTTAAACAAAAATTTTACTAACTAAAAGACACGAATCTGGTTTAATTAAAATTTATGGTGGCACATTCCTATAATTCCTGCACTTGAGAGTGTAATGCGGGCGGATCATGAGTCCAAGGCCAGTGTGGTCTACAGAGTGAGACCTTCTCACTCATAAAATGTTTTTTTTAATTTTTTCACACCTGTATCTCATATTTAAATTTGGTAGAAGAAGAATAACAATGCTGTGTTTTCTCGTCATATTCATAATCCTGAGCCTCAAGGGACCTTGAATGCTGCCCAGAAATACTGTTGTTGCTGTTGATAGGTGCTGTTGAGTTGTGTCCAACTCATAGCGGCCCTCATAGGGTTTTCAATGGCTGACTGTTTCGGGATTGCCTTGGGAGTGGGTTGCCACGTCCTTCTCCCATTTTTTGCGGTGCTGGGAATCGAACTCCGGACCTCAGAGACTGCAGAGCAGTGCTCTACCAACTGAGCTAAACCCCAGCCCACCCAGGAATACCACTACCCCTCTAATGCTGTTTACTCACATTTGAATCCATTTCTCCATCACTTGTCTTGTTAAAATACAGATCTATTGAGCTAGTCCTTCTCCAAAGTTTCTGATTAGGAAGGAATGGGGCCTGAGAATTTATAACTTCTAATCTGTTCCCAGGCCATGCAGTGAACAGGTCTGGGCATCACACTTGGTGAGTTCACTCTCCTGTTTGTGTATTTTATTAGTTTTTACCTTCTCCATACTCTTGAATGTTTAACATCTCATTGATCCTCACTCTCAGCTGACGATTTTGCTTTTGGGTTCACTGAGGGAATTAAAGCTATCAGAAGAAGCCGGGCTGGTGACTGGCGCCTGTAATCCCAGCAGCTCAGGAGGCAGAGGCAGGAGGATCGCAAGTCGGACCAGAGGCTGTCTGTGTAATTTAGCAAGATCCTGTCTCAAAAAAGTAAAAAATGGGCTGGGGGTGCTGGGGGTGCAACTCACAAAGCATGCAAGCGTGAAGCCCTGGGTTCAACCCCCAGTACCATAAATAAATAAATAAATAAATAGAAAGCTATCAGAAGAGAATTTCTGCAAGCTCCCTCCAGCACCAGCATGTTCTGCCCCACCAAATGTAGCCAAGCACATATAAAGTCCAAGTTATTGTCCTAGAGGGATCTTATCAAGTGTCTTAATAAAAAGTATAGGTTTGAATTTAGATAACACATCCATCTTACGAAAATACAGCTCATATCACTTTGCATTCATTTAAAGTAAGTTACACTGCTAAAATCAAAATGGAAAAACCTCTTGAGATTATGACCTTTAAAATCTCTTGTGCCCAAATCATTTTCAGACTTTATGAAATGTAGAATAATGAGATGGGACTTGAAATGAGACAGGAAAATACTCAAGAAGGGAAGGGGAAGGTCACTTCCATGGAAAAATTAATTGGAGAGAAACTGCAACAGTTATCCTGCCAGACAAAGGGTCACTGTCATGATGAAGAATGTCTATGAAGAGTTGATTATTAGCAGTCACTCACCACATGAAAAGATATGGTATAGATGGGTGACATCATCTGAGTTATGTTTTTTTAAAAATCACTCTGGTTTCTGTGTGATTAGATGCAGAGTGTTAGCAAGTGTAGTTAAGATAGTGCAGTTTCCTATGAGAAAGATACTGAGGACTTGGATTAGAGAACTGTCATGGAGATGGAGAAAAGTGAGTGGTACAGGGGAAACTTGGGAGGCAGAATTGACAGACGTCCTGACACATTGACTATGGGGGGTGAGGAAGGAAGGAAAGAAGATGATACAGGGTTTTATTTCATAACAATTTGATTGATTATTTTATTTCCCTCTTTATGCTTCCTGTATTTCCCAAAAGGTCATCTTGCCTTAATAATGAGAAAGAACTAACCAATGTCATTTACAGTGTTAACAAAAGTAAACACTGTCCTAAGATGTTTAAAAAAAGAAGGGTAAGCTGTGGGTATGTAGCTCAATAATAGGGCAGTTGCCTAGCATGCCTGAGGCCCTGGGCTCAATCGCCAGGGCCTGCGTTGTGTGAGTGCATGCATGTGAGTGCGCGCGCGCACACACACAGAGAATAGTAGGCACAGGGTGTAAATATTGAAATATCTGAACATTTTATACAATCAGAAACTTCACTGGAGTGATTGTGGCCGTTCATGCCTGTAATCCTAGCACTCAGGAGGCAGAGGTAGAAGGAATGTAAGTTTAAGGCTAGTCTGGGCTACACAGAGAGAAATTTTCTCAGCAAAAACCGAACAAAAATAAAACTGAAAAACTGCATGACTGGCGTGGTTTATAGTGCAATGGTGGAGTATCAGGCACTGGGTTGAACCCCGAGCCCCCAGTCCCCAAGTAAATGAAAGAGAGAAATTATTAACTTAAATTTACTATTTATGTGTTTATTTACTTTTTGTGGTGTTGGGAATAGAATCCAGGGACTTGCACATTGCTAGGCAAGTGCTCTACAAGGGAGCCACATCCACTGCCCCTTTTACCTTTTACTCATTTCTTTTGGTCCTGGGGATAGAACTCTTTATTTTTTAGAACGAAATCTTGTTACTTTTGGTGTGGTGGATGGCACTGGAGGATATTGTGTTAAATGAAGTAATCCAGGCACAGAAAGACAAATATCACACATTGTTACTTTTATGTGAAAGCTATAAAAGTTGATCACATGGAAGTGGAGCAAGGAATAGAGGTCACTATAGGCTAGGAAGAGAGGGAGAAAAGGGACTAAGGGGTATCAAAAATGTTGTTAGGTGCCGTGGAGTCGGTGTCCAACTCATAGCAACCCTACATACAACCAGTGAAACACTACTGTTAGTGCTTCTCTGCTATTCATAGGGTTTTCAATGGCTGATTGATTTTTGGGAGTGGGTTGCCAGGTCCTTTTCCCAAGCTTGCAGCCCCTGGTGTTTCCAGGTGGTCTTCCATCCAAGTACTAACCAGGCCTGACCCTGCTTAGCTTCCCAGATCTGCCAAGATCAGACGCCACAGTGGTGTGGCTGCTGGCTATAGGATAGGAAGAGAGGGAGAAAAGACACTAAGGGATATCAAAAGTGTAGTTAGATTGGAGGAATTAATTCTAGTGTTCAACAGCACAGTCGGTGACTACAGTTTACAATAATTTATTTTGTATTTTATAAAGTTCTAAAAGAGAGGGTCTGGGGGTATAGCACAGAGTGCTTGCCTAGTTTGCGTGAAGCCCTGTTTTAATCCCCAGCAAATAGAGGGTGGAGAGGGAAAAACTAGAAGATAGGAATTTGAAGGTTTCCAACACAAAGAATAAGAAGTGTTTAGGGAAATGGAAATGCTGATTACCTGGATTTAAATATGTTATTTACAATAAACAATTTTGGTAGATTCATTGAATGATGGATACTCTAAGGCAATCTTTAATCTCTTTAGCACAAATTTGTGTTGTTACGTTTTGTTTCTTCAGCAGATGTGGGAATTAGATGTTCTCCAAATGGACTGGCTCACTGATAATCCCAAGAGATTACTTCTTGTTCTTAGAAGGCCCAGGTGAATGCCAGGTTAATTCTTGTAATTAATAGCTTCCCTATTTACTTCTTTCTGTGAAGGTAACAGTTTGCCCTCAGTTAGAAACCTGGTTTACTTTAGATGCAGGTGCATAATTAGCAGTAATGCTCAGGTAGGGCTGAAAAACACCAATATGCTTTATTGGGAATTTATCAGGGAAGTACCATTAGCTAGGAGAAGAATCATACAATGTATTATTTTAATGCCTAAGTAGTAGATTAAAATTTAACTCTTGCAATATTGCTCCCCCACCCCCCACCCCCAGCTGGGATGACCAGGTAGCCTCTTTTCTGTGTTCCCTCCTTTTTTGGCTTTTCCTCCTCCCTAGTATCTTGCTGGCTTTCTTCCTGGTCATATGCCCCTCTCGTCTATCTTTACCTCCCCTTCAGAGAGATCTTTTTCAAACCTGTTATTCTTTTGCCTGGTTCTATCCAATGATTCTTCATAGCCTTTAAGATAAAGTCCACATTCTTAACAAGGCTTCTGAGACTCTCTGTGGTCTGCCTTGTTCCTCCTGAGCTGGGCCCCAGGTCCCTGAATGGGTCACACAATTTTCACTTAATTCCTTTGTTTGGATTCCAAACCTCTCCCTGCCTGCCAATCTGGGAGAGTCTATTTCTAGATTCATCTCAAGAGTGTCACCTCTGTGCATCTGTGCAGCCTCGGTTGCATTGAGTAATCTTTCATGCTGCCTGTCTTTACAGATTTTCAACATCAGCACAGAAAACACTTCAACTCATTTCATTTTAACATCTGTAACACTTTTGAGGGCATGAACCAAACCTTAATACTACTACTACTTCTCCTCCTCCTCCTCCTCCTTCTTTCCTTCTTCTTTCTTCTTCTTCTTCTTTGTGCTGGGGATTGAACCCAGGTCCTTGTGTATGCTAGGCAAGCATTTTACCACTGAACTGTTTGCCAGCATACCTTATTCATCTTATACCCAGTGTCTAGCACAGTGCCTGGTGCATAGAAGGCATATGATGTATTATCTGAATCAGTAAATGAATTTGTGTGTGTGTGTGTGTGTGTGTGTGTGTGTGTGTGTGTGAATTTGTAGAAACCCTTTTTAACAAATGAAAATCTTAGTTTCAGGCTGGTTCTTTTAGCCATTTCATATTCCAAATTCTTATCAACAACCTGTTCCTTTTAAATGTGTTTAGCTGTTAGTATTGGTAGTCAAGGCTCTGTTCTGATGAGAAAAAGAAAAAAAAATGGATAAGCAGAGATAAACAGCTATTATCAAAGGAGTAAATCATTATTTTCTTAAGAGTTATTATCACACATGACAAGCACTTTTTCCCTAGCAACAACCATTTATAACGTGCTGCTTTATCCAGAGATCTAGCTCTGCCTCCCTCAGTCAAGCATAAAAACTCAGGACGCAGGTTAGCTGTGCTCTCTTTTATTCAGTGAGCTAACTGTTCCCACTAGGCTTCTCTCTAACCACTAGGATTTCTTCTTTCCAACAAGCCCAGAGTCCACACACTTGTTTCTACTCAGAGAGCTTCCTCTGCACATGGCCATCGTGACAAGGCAGAGCCTGCCCTACTCTCTTAGGGCTGGAACTGAGCCATGTGGTGGGGGTGGGCAGGGCACACTTAAGCCCTGGGTGGGCACAGCTGCTGCTGTCATGGTTGTGCCCATTTAGATACCTAGTGTTCAGCATTCTGTCAGATTTTGTTTTGTTTGGTTACTATAATTTCATAACTATAACTTATTTTCTTTTCCTCTTGGATTTCATTATTCCTCCTTTGGCATGGGGCTGGGATTTAGCTCAGTTGGTAGAGCACAGCTCTGAAGTCTCTGAGGTCCCAAGTTCAATTCCTAGCATCCCCCAAATGAGAGGACGTGGCAATTCACTCTCCAGGCAATCCTGAAACAATCAGCCATTGAAAACCCTGTGAGGGTCGCTATGAGTCGGACTTGACTCAACAGCGCCTAACAATAATCTTTTTATTGGAAATTTTTAATGTACAACTTAATGTGTTTCATTGTGATATGCATTTCATTGTGATATTTCCATATATGCATTTCATTGTACATTGCACAGATAAGTTCCCCCTTACTCTCTTGTGCACCTCCTCCCTCCTTCCCCCCTCAAGGCCTCTCTTCTACTTGCATGTCTTTTTGTGGGATTATTTTTCTATATATGCTTGCATCTCAATTATGATTTAAGTCCAAACTTTTTTCTGTAGTGATCTATCTTTTTACATTACAACAACAACCTTTGACATGGCTGGTGTGTAAGTCTTTAACATTAACAACAGATTCAAAATGCTTCTCAAAGCATTTTCCTGATCTAGGGACTCGATATTCAATACTTAGCTCTCTTCCTTGAATAAATTGTTGTTTAGAGGGGAAAATAAGCGCTTGAAGTAAAATAAGATGCGACAAATGCTGCACAAAGTTGGGGAGAGCTTCATAGCACAGGTGAAATTCACTCTGTTGGCCCAGCAGACTCCTCAAGTGCCACTGAAGAGAGAGAGCGAGAGAGAGGGGATGTGTGTGCATGTGTGAGTGTGCATGTGCGCGCGCGCGTGTGTGTGTGTGGGGGTAGGGAAGGGTGGATGGAGACCTTAGATAAGATTGGTTGAGGTTGGTTGGGGTCAGAGTGTTAAGAGCTTTGTTTGCCTTGATAAGGAAGAGTTTGGTCATTATCATTTGGACAAAGGTTACTCATAGCAAGTTTGCAAGTGGAGGGAGAAGGAACATAATCAGATTCATGTTGTTTCTTCTTAAAACAATATAAAACTAAAAGTGAAGAAAAGGCTCCCAAAATGAAATGCCAGGTGATTCAAAATTTCATTACCACAATCCAGAAATAGACTTTGGAGGGTTACTGTCGTTGCATTTC
This sequence comes from Pedetes capensis, assembly GCA_007922755.1. Taxonomy (NCBI): domain Eukaryota; kingdom Metazoa; phylum Chordata; class Mammalia; order Rodentia; family Pedetidae; genus Pedetes; species Pedetes capensis. The sequence goes on along the minus strand of VMDO01003695.1, from coordinate 6,955 downwards.
TCCTGTGACCTACCCAGGCTACTAAGTCAGGTCAAAGCCCACATCCTGATTCTGATTCTTTGCATGAAAAGAATTGTTGTTGTTGTTGTTGTTAGGTGCCCTCGAGTCGGTATCTGATTCATAGCAACCCTCATAGGGCTTTCAATGGCTGACTGTTTCGGGATTGCCTTAGGAGTGGATTGCCAGGTCCTTCTCCCATTTTGTGGTGCTGGGAATTGAACTCAGGACCTCAGAGACTGCAGAGCAGCACTCTACCAACTGAGCTAAATCCCATGGAACTCTAATGTTCTCCAGGCTATAAAAGCAAATCTTTTCCCATATCAGCTTAACACAGCCCTTGGTCAATGACAATGTTATTAGAGAACTGGCTTCTTCCCATTTTAAAGGTGTTTCATAACCTTTCCTTTTCTTTCTGGGACAGAAACCTGAAATTGTAGGCAGTTCATTTCAGGTGACAGTCTTGTTCTGGTAGAAACCTATGTGACTCAGTTCATTTACTAAAATATTATTTATATACTTCCTTTCAGTTCTATATATTGGTTTTTATTTAAAAATATGTCAGCACTTGGTAGGCTGTTGCAGGAGGATTGCGAATTTGAAGTGAGTGGAGGTAGGGAGACCCTGTTAAAAATAAAAAGTATTTTCTGTGCCTGGGGATGTAGATGAGTTGTGGGGCACTTGTGTAAGCATGTACAAGGTTCTGGGTTTGATCCCCAGCACCACACACAAAAAAGGTATTTTCTGATTGTAGTGTGCGCGTGTGTGTGTGTGTGTGTGTATAAAACTTTTTCTTTTTTTTCTTTTCTTTCTTTACTTTTCTTTGTTTTTGATGTAAGACAAAACCTGGCCCTGTAGCCCAAGGTGGCTTAGAACTAGTGATCCTCCTGCCTCAGCCTCCCAAGTGCTGGGATTACAGGCATGTGCCACTATGCCCAGCTCTATACTTATAAAACTTTGAACACTACAGAGATATGTTAAAGAAAATGCAAGTCTTTCATTTGTTCTCTTATAACTTCCTTAGTATATAATAGCCTGTCTTTTAAAAATGCCTGTTGCTTAAACTTGATGGCACCTAACAACAACAGCATTGCTTAAACCAATACATGTAGATGTGTATTACTCTGCGTATTCTATTTCTCACAGGACAACTTGAATAAAATAGCACAAGTAGATTTACATAATGGCACAGAGTATTATACTTAATGGATAATTCTAATCTTTGGGACATTTTCATTGTTCCAATTTTTTATGTTATCTGTAATATTTCCTGCAAGTAACATTCTATAATTTCTGAGTTAGACTATGAGCATCTTGAATTTTGATATGTGTTCCCAAATTATCCTCTGCCCAAATTAATTATGACACAAATTTACATCCCTACCTATAGAACATGAGAGTCCTGTTTCTGCAAATGCTTACCAGTATTATTTTCTTTCTTTTTTATCTTTGCCAATTTGATAGTCAAAAAACATTTCAAGGCTGAGGCTCTATCTTGGTGGTAGAGGGCTTGCCTAGTATGTGCAAGGCCCTGGGTTGGAGCCCCAGTAGTGCAAAATGAAACAAGTTGGGTATGGTGGTCTAACCAGAGTTTTTTCTCAGGTGCCAGATGCCAGGCTCCTGGGTCCACGGACCTAGAAATAAATGCACAGATAGCAAAGGCCAGCCAGAGCAAAGGAGATTAATTGAAAGGTTAGACAAATCCTTTGTTGAACGAAGGGCTCCTGACTGGGTAGCAGAGGTGGCACCATTGTGTAGGGGGTTTTATGATATTTTCCTTTGGGCTGGACTTTTTGAGCTAGCTTTAGCAGATTGGTCCTCAGTTAGGGCTACCTGCATGTTGGCCCAATAGAGCTAATGGGCAGTTGTTTCTTTTGTTTCTACCTAGAGATTGATTAGTTAGGTGACTGCTGACCAGGCCATGGGACTTGTTTTTCTTAGAAGAATGGGATGTAGGGAAATGGAAACTTATGTTCTCTGCCAGAAACTCAGGTGACCTAATTGATTGCCTGGTGACTGTGTTGCCTCAGTGGTTCCCTATTTTCCAGGCTCCATATCCCTGCTCCTACCTGACAATGCCTAACTCCTCTCAGTGGCCAACACCTGTAGTCCCAGCACTTGGGATACTGAGGCAATCAAGAGTTCAAGGAGAGCCTGGGCCACAAAGTGAGGCCCTGTCTCAGAAAACAAAACAACAATAAAAACAAAAACCAAAAAACAACAAGACGAAAGAAACGAATAAGCAAACACTATTCCATTGGGTTAATTGGCATTTCTTCATTTTTCATTACTTTAAATGTATTTTTGCAAGTTTGTTAACCACTAGTATTTCCTTATTTGAAACTGTTTACAGTACTTGTCATTTTGTTTGTATTTTGGTTTCTTATCAGTTTGAGAGACTTTTCCTATGTCATATGTAATCCATTTTATTTTCCTCAATTGGAACCTGTGGGTCTCATTTGTCATATTTTTTCTTTATTATGTTTGTAAGTAGATAGACAATTGATCAGTCTTTTCATTTTTTCATTATTTCTCCTTTTATTAATTCTTAAAAAATCTGTAGTATACATTCACTGCCCCCATGCTGTGGATCAAACCCATAGTCTCAGGCATGCTAGGAAAACACTATCACTGAGCTATAGTTCCAGCAATTGGCTCTTTGAGACAAGCCACGTCTTACTGTTTAGCCCAGGCTGGCCTTGAATTTGTGATCCTAATGCCCTCAGCCTCTTGTGTCCTAGGATTGCAGGTATGTCCCAACATTCATCTGTGGTTCAGGTCACAAAACACATGCATCAAATATAATCTCATATATATATAAAAAAATAATTCTAGCAAGGTGCCCTGGTGCACGCCTGTAATCGGAACAATTTGGGAGGCTGAGGCATGAGGATTGCAAGTTTCAGGACAGTGGCACATGCACAATTTGGGGAGATCCTGTTGCAAAATTAAAAATAAAAAAAAGACTGGGGGTGAGGCTCAGAGTGGAGTGCTTGCAGAACATGCAAGAAGCTGTGGGTCAAACTCCTCCCATACTGAAAAACAAAAAAGAAAAAAATCTTTAAAAAACTCCTCATTAATCTTGACTTTTCACCTCAAAAAAGTTAAAAAAAATTTAAAAAGCATTCTGTCTTTTCCTCAGTCCTTTAAATACATCCATTTTATTTTCATTTATATAGTGGCTCTTCTAGAGATTTTGTAAATTCTTAGTTTGGATTATATATATTTATGATGCCAAGGTAGCATGTATGGCCAGCTTTCACTGATCAATAAGATGTACAAGAATTAAAAAATTAATTGAAAAAGCTTATAAATCTTAAGAGGAGGGCTAGGATGTAGCTCAGTAAGTGTTTGCCTAGCATCTGCCAGGTCCTGGGCTCTATCCCCAGCATGAGGTGGGATTGGGGGCAGAGTAAGCGTAATTTTCAAAATATCTTTAAAGAGAACACTATTTATACTTAACTTCAATCAAAACTACTTTTTAAGTTCTTACCCTATGACACAAATAAAAGGGAATCCAAATAAAATGTTATTTAGGCTGTTGAGGTAGCAAAGGTAATTTGGGGGCTAGAATATACCTTTTTGAATACCGACCTCTTCCTAACATGCAATGTTTTTTTGGATAAAGAAAGATGTAATTATCTTTTTTATCTTGAAGCAAATACAGATGGCATGAGCCTTAGTGTATGCACATGCTTTAATGTTAAATAATATTAAGTTCCTTAGAAGATTTGTAAAATAGGGACTAATATTTAAAATATGTTAATCTAAACGAATTTGTTCATTTTATAGCTTTGAAAGATATGATGTATTAAATTTTAATCATGCATAATCATGAAAACCTGATGAAGCTTTTTAGAGTTATTTTTTGACTCATTCAATGGTAAAAAGTGACATCCTTTGTAATTTTCCTGCAAATACTTCAAATATATTTAAATATCCAGTTTTAAGCAGTCAATGAGGGCTGTAACTGTAGTCACACACTTAGAAAATCCCTAAAACACTTTCAATTTATATTATGTTATTTCAGGAATTGAGTGTAATTAACAATGGTATCAAATGCATGGCAGCAAACGTTACCTTTACATTCCCTAAAAAGAATGGAGCAACACCGACTACATCTTTTTAGGGTGAGGAATTCCTAACCACCTAAGTTAAAATCTATAGTATCAACATCCCGAGGTGATACATTCTTCACCCAAGCTCTGTGGGGATTTTCAAAGTGAGAAATTCTTTTGTATCTTTGAAACCAGGCAAATCAAAGGAATTTCTTTTAATCTGGTTTAGGTCCAAACTAGAGAGTAGCATTAATAAGGAACAAACACATTAGCACCAAAAGGAAATGATAATTAGAAGCGAAATCTTAATCCGTAGCCCACAGGCTCGGATCTCTAAAGCCTAGCCACTGGACTTTAAATGTAAAAATCACATTCAAATGGGCAAAGGGATAATGCGAGAAAGATATTTGCATGTGAAAATGAGTAGTTTGCGTGCATAATTGGTTAGCTGAATACCTTTTGTTGAGGGAATTGGAGTTCTAGGAGCTATTGGGTTTGGGGGGTGGAAAGCAAAGTGTTATGTGAAAACACTAAATGTAGAAGTGGGTTTATTTTCAAATTGAAAGTTAAATATTAGATGCTGACAATTAAGGAAATTGATTCTGATCTGCAGTGATTTATTTTAATTGTAGTTCTCTTGTTTCTGGTTCAGCTTATTAGAATTCAGCTCCCTTCTTAATGTTGAGGATTAAAAGAAGGTGGGGCAAGAGAGGATAGAAGTGACAGAAGAGGTTAAATAACAGACTTTAACCCTCCATTTTCTTAGGGTTAGAAAGGAGAAATATTGTGAAATAAAAGGTAGAAGCTGATGAGGATTTCTGAATATCTGGTAACTACTGGTGTTCTCAGAATAATCATAGTTACAACAGGTTAATGGTGGTCTGGTTTAGAAAGTTCCCTGAAATGCCATCATATGGATATTACTTATGTGTTTCATTGATAAGAGAGTTCTACGTTAGCCATTGAGATGTAGTAAATGTTGGTTTCATATGTATATTTTTGGTATGTTTTTGTTGTTGTTGTTGTTAGGTGCCATCGAGTCGGTATCCGACCCATAGCGACCCTCACAGGATTTTTAATAGCTGACTGTTTCGGGATTGACTTGGGAGTGGATTGCCAGGCCCTTCTCCCATTTTTGCGGTGCTGGGAATTGAACTCAGGGCCTCAGAGACTGCAGCGCAGCGCTCTATCAACTGAGCTAAATCCCAGCCCTTATTTTTGGTATAGCATCCTCTAAATGATTCAATATCTGTAGTAAACCAGGAAGATGTCATTAGTATGGCATGATTTAGTACATTAAGAATTCTTTATTTTTAAATTCTTTTTATCTTTTCAAACTTTTGTGTGGAGGGCTGAATTTCAATTAAAAGTTTTATTTATTTATTTCAACACACTCTACCATTGGGCTACATCCTTAACTTCTAAGAACTCTCCCTGAGTTTCTATACCAAAGTACAAGGGAATACCCTAGGCAAAACCCACAGTTTTTCATCTGAAACCGATCACCACCAAATTTGTCTATAGAAAAACATGCTTACCATGTAATAACTGTTAACACAGCAAATTAGAATGGCCATCATGGGTTTTATAGAGTACATGTGGCATAGGTTCAAAATCAAATTTAAGGTCCCCAAGCAATGGTGGATCTAATTCAGACTTGCTAGACTTGAGCTTGCTAAGGAAATGTAGAGCTCATCTTCATAACCAGTCTTATGCATGTCCCCCATTGTATACAGTGTCTTTTGCATGCTAAGCAAGTGCCCTACCACTGAGCTACACTTCCCAGCCCAACATGTTTCTTTTAGTAATTTGAGTGGCCTGGTGTCCTTAATTCATAGAGAGGGCTAATCCACAATGATAAATTATTCTTCACTGAAATCTCTCTCTCTCTCTCTCTCTCTCTCTCTCATTTTTTATAGCTTGCTTTATCTTTGTTTTATGTGTTTTATGGTTAACCAAAAGACTATGTTAATTTCATGCACAGATAACCCTGTTCTTGTTTGACCTGATTTCCTTTCCTCTGAAGATGTTCGGAGTGAAGTTTTTTCAGTATAATTTTGTTCTGGATATGTTCTGAAAATGGGTGGATGGAAATCATGTTTTATGGCACCCTGAAGTGAGGCTGCTGAGCACCACTTCCTCTAGAGGCCATTTTGAAACACTCTCATGGTTTCCTCCCCACTCCCAGAGTCTCCCTATGTTGCCTAGGCTGCTGTGTTGCTCTAAGGAGGGGATCATTCACCCTCAGCCTCCTGAGAATATGGGTTGGTAGGTCAGTGCCTTGCAATCCTTTAAATTTCTAGAAATGAGAATTGCAGATAATTGAATTAGTAAACAGAAATTGAAGGCAGAAATGTTCCTTTAAAATAAAGTCACTTGGAGATCATTGATGGGGGAGTGGGGATAGGGGAGGGGCATGCGAGGGTAAGGGGGAAGTTATGTGAGCAGTGTGTAATGAAATGCTTATGTCACAGTGAAATACATGTCAGAATGAAACACATTAAGTTGTACATTAAAAATTTCCAATAAAAAAATAGTCACTTGGAACCAAGCAAGGTAGTGCACGGCCATAATCCTAGCGATTTGGCAGGAGGATCACAAATTTGAGGCCAGAGGCAGCTTGCATAATTTAGTAAGACCCTGTCTTGAGGTAAACAAATTTAAAAAAGAGACTGAGGGTGCAGTGAAGTGGTAGAGCAATTGCAAAGTTGCCTGCAAGGCTCTGGGTTCACTCAACCCCCCCACCCCCACTGTCGCATAAAATAAAAATACCAGCTCAACGGCATCTGACAACAATAAAGTCACTCAGGTCTGGGAGGGTAGCTGAGTGGTAGTGGTTGCCTAGCATGAGTGAGTTCCTGGGTTTGATTCCCAGGCCTCAAAAAGAAGAGAAAAAGGAA
>VMDO01003694.1:61186-138345 GCA_007922755.1 Pedetes capensis | reverse complement strand
TTTTTTTTTTTTTTTTTTTTTTTTTTTTTTTTTTTTTTTTTTTTTTTTTTTTTTTTTTTTTTTTTTTTTTTTTTTTTTTTTTTTTTTTTTTTTTTTTTTTTTTTTTTTTTTTTTTTTTTTTTTTTGTATTACTCTGTTAGTTTCCATTGCACTGATTTCTACCCTGAACCTTATTATCTCTTTCCATCTACTTATTTTTGGTTTGGCTTATTCTTGTTTTTCTAGTGCTTTTAAGATGCACCATTAAGTTATTTTTTAGAATTTTCTGATTTTTTGATATAAGCACTCATAGATAGAAACTTTCCTCATAGAACTGCCTTTGCGGTGTCCCAAAGATACTGGTATGTTGTGTTTTCATTTTCATTTGATTCTAGGAATTTTTAAATTTCCTCCCTAATTTCTTCTATGACCTACTGATCATTTTAAAATGTGTTATTCAATCTCTGTTGTGTAGTTTTTGTTGTTTCTCTTGGTATTGATTTCTGGTTTTATTTCATTTTGATCTGGTGAGATTCAAGGATTGATTCCATTCTTCTTGTATTTGTTTTGTTGTTGTTGTTGTTGTTGTTGTTGTTTTATTTTTTTTTTGTTTTGTTTTGCTTTTTTTGGCGGTACTGGGGGTTGAACCCAGGGCTTCGTGCCTGCATGCTCTGCAAGTGCTGGACCACTGAGCTGCACCTCAGCCCATTTTTTTTACTTTTTGAGACAGGGTCTCGCTAAGTTACGCAGAGTGCCTCTGGTCTCGAACTTGCGATCCTCCCGCCTCCGCCTTCCAAGCCTCTGGGATTACAGGCGTGTGCCACCACACCCGGCCCTTCTTGTATTTGTTAAGACTTGCTTTGTCACCTAAAATGTGACAGTGCTCCATGTGCTGCTGAGAATATGTATTCCACTTCTGTTGGATAAAATATTCTGTAGATATCTGTTAAGTTCATTTGGTCTCTGATGCTGTTTAACTCTGACATTTTTGTTGATTTGGTTTGTTTGGGAGATTTACCTATTGAATGTAGTGTCATCTTTATCACGTTTGATTAATTTTGGGCTGAAGTCGATTTTGTCACATTTCAGTATAGCGACCCTTGGTTTTTCTTTCTTTTGTTTTTCTTTTCCTTTTATTTAAAATACTTTCACATGCTTTGTAAGTTGTTTTGCATTCTGAAATTTTCAGTCTCTGTGTGTCTTTGCTGGTGAGGTGAGTTTCTTGGTGATAATAGTTAGTTAAGCATTTTTTTTTTGATCCACTCAGCTAGTCTGCATCTTTTAACTGCAGTATTAAATAGATCATTTACATGTAAAGTTATTATTGAGAGGAATTTGGTGTTTCCTATATTTTGTTGACTATTTTCCTAGTTGGTTTGAGTATTTATTTATTTTTCCTTCCCTGGCCATACTAGGAGTTTACTGGTTTACTAAATTGGGCATACTTCTTTCCTAGCTCTGATTTGTTCATGTGCTCCTATTATGGGATTTATTTTCTGAGTTCTTGTATTTGTATCTGTCTTCTTCCTCTATATGTAGGATTCCTTTAAGTATATCTTCTGTAATGATGACATAGTGGTCATAAATTGTTTTAAATTTGTGCTTATCTTAGAAAGTTTTTCTGCCTCTATCAATTTTAGAGGGTAGCTTTGCTGGGTGGTTGACAGTTATTTACTTACAGAGCTTGAAGTATGTCATTTTGTGATTTCTTGGCTTTTAGAGGTACTACTGAGAGGTTTTTTATCATTCTGATAGGTGTGCCTTTGTAAGTGAGTTGGCATTTTTCTCTTGTAGCCTTCAAAATAGTTTCTTTGCTTTGTAGTTTTAGCATTTTAACTATAATGTGATAGGGAGAGGTTCTTTTCTGGTCATGTCTGTTTGAGGTTCTAAATATCTGTAGTACATGGGTGTCTGTTTCTTCCCCTAGATTTCTGCTATCATTTTACTATATAGGTCTTCCATTCCTTTAGTTTTAGTCTCAGCTGCTTTTTTACCCCTTTTATTCTTATGTTTGGTCTTTTCATCATGTCCTAGAGTTCATGAAAGTTGAGGTCATGCTCATTTTTTATTTTTCCTCTGTATTTGTATGAGTGTAGTATTTCTTCAACCTTATATTCCATCCCTAATATTCCCTCTTCTGCTTGATCAGTCTGCTGCTGTTACTCTCCACTGTTTTTTTTTTTAATCGGTTTATTACGTTTTTCATTTCCAATATTTCCCTTTGTTTTTTTTCCCAATATCTCAATTTCCTTGTTGAATATCTTTTCCATGTTACTTGCTTTTTTTTATCAAGTACCTGAATTGACTTTCCCATTTCATTTATCACATAGAGACTGCTTCTAATCTGCCATTTTCCCAGCCTTTCCCCTGGAAATGTTTGTCTAATATTTGATTTCATAACTCTGTCCTCAGTTTTGTTCAATTACTCTTGGGCCAGTTCTCTTTAGGGCCCCTGCCATCCCCACTGCCAATGCCCTGCTTGTTTACTTGCTTTACTACTCCTTCCAAGGAACCATTATTACTCTTCCAAAATCTCTTAGTAAAACTCTTCTCAAGTGGTCTTATAAAACACTGTCATACCATCATACTTTATTATGATTTCTTCTAATTAAAATCCGTTAGATATGTTAAATAACTTGATTTAGCTACTCTACAATGTATACATGTAAAAATACATTGAACATCATAAATAAGTACAGTTTTTGTCAATTAGTAATCTGTTAGATTAGAAGCTCCTTGTTATCAGAGATAACCTTTTACCATTGTTATCTGTAGTACATGATGTTCATGTGGAATGTTAGATGCTCACTTAACAATAAATGAGAGAACGAAAAGCAATTTGATTTATGATTTTAATTATGTTTAGAGGAAGCTCGTGAGAGTGACTGGGATGGTATCATTGCTTGCCATCAAGGTAAGCTGTCTTGCTCAACCTGGAATTATCAAAGATCTACAATAGGTGCTTACTTTCTTAAGCCCAAAGAATTAAAGAAAGATGATATCACTGCAACAGTAAGTGAGCTTGTTTATTGAGATATTTCCTTGTTTAAAACTGTCTTATGGTAATTTTGTTTCATTCAAGTTTACTAGTAATAGTGGTAGAAAGAACATGTCTCAACATTTTGAAGTTATTCTCTAATGTGTAAAGGTTTCCAACTTGCAGATGTTTATTTAATGATTTGAGGTTGAGTGTCAAGTAGTATCTCAACATGGTTTTGGTTGCCATTTGCCAGAGGACTTCCCAGAGGACTTGAGCATCTTTTCATGTGGTCATGTGCCATTTGTGTTTGTCCTTATAGGAGTACTACACTGGCTCGTTATGTCAGCTTTGTAGTAAATTTTGAAATCAGGAAGTATGACTTCTCCAAGTTTGTTACCTTTTTCAAAATTGTTTTGACTATCCTGGTCCCATAAATTTTAAGATTAGCTTATCAACTTTTGCAGAAAAAAAAAGACAGCAAGTGTTTTGATTCTGGAGATCAGTTGGAGTATTGCTGTATCTGATCTGTGAACAATTTCTGTTAACAGTGTTTTGTACTTGTCAATGTATGTTTCATACTACTTTGGGTAAATTCTTCCTAGCATTTTATTTGTTTCAATACTACTATAAGTGAAGTTTTTTTCTTAATTTTATTTTGGATTCTTCATTGCTAGTATATCAAGATATAAATTGATTTCTGCATATCAATATTATATCTTGCAACCTTGCTGAACTTGTTTATTTTTCTGATAATTTTTAGTGGATACCCATGCTTTTGAAAATGCTTATTAAATGTGTAAGTCAATATTTGACCTATTATGTACAAATTACTTTATAAGTATGTATGCTCTACTTTAACTAGTATGAAAAGCCAAGCTTCTATATAATTTTCTAAACCGTAGAAATTCTGTCTTAAGTTTCTTTAGGAAATTAACACGCATAGTTTTGAGTAATGGTTGTAGGAATAGTGTTAAACGTAAGACAGCTAACATTTTGTGAGTGCTTACTTTGTTCCAGGATCTCTGCCTAGCACATATTTTATTTCATATTATCATCACAATTCTATGATATAGTCACCTGTTCATCTCTTCTTAGAGATGATAAGTCTGAGGTCTTACGTAATAAGTAACATGCCTAAGTTCAATAAAGCTAATAAGTGGCAGAGCTTGGATTTGAACCTAACACAACTTATTCTGAAACCTGAAATCGTAGTTTATAGCCTATGATAACTCATAGAACATTTAGTGTATGTATGTACTAATCAGTGCTGAGTCATATGACAACCTCAGCTACCTGAAATAAAACCAGTAACCAGCAAGCAATAAACAAAAGTACACTAAAGTACAGTTTATTGCTCAAAGGTAACCCTCACAGTTTGTTTAATTTTACTTTGCATATTCTGTCTTAGATAATGCATTAAAATGAATAATTTAGAAAAAGAGATAATAAATACTATTAAAATGAATTCAACCTCTGAAAAGAATAACAGGACCAACCACCTACTTGTAGGTATAATCTAGTATCTCTATTAATTCCTGAGGCATAACTCAATAATATTGAAGTAAACGTGAGTTATTCAAAATAAGGAAGACTATATTTGTGTTCCATTTAGGAAGATAGAATGTTTTTTAAGCATAGTATATCATTTTCTATCCAAAAAGCATTTTTTAAGAGTAAGCTTTAATTATTTAGAAAAATGTATGTAGATGCAGTGTCCTCATATACTGCTGTGGAAGTATGCCTAGACTTTTAAGTCTAAGTCATCTGTTCATTTAGGTATAAATTCCACAGTCTTTTGAATTATCTCTTGGGTGAATGACATTTGACTGATACATATTGGCAGTCAGTGATTTCTCTGGCCAAGACCTAACATGAAGCCAATCTTGTGTTTTCAACATAGAAGATATCTTGTTGATACAATATTAATATTTTAAGTATAAAAATGCTTTTATTTTATAGAAATGCTTTATAACTCACTGTTTTCTATGCAATGTAAATTAAAAATTACAGACCAGTCTGATAAACAGTTTCCTTACTTTATAAATTTTAATCAAGTTAAATAGTTATATTTTGTTGAATTTACCTTCACACATATTTAAAAATAGAAATAATTGGACACATATTTCTTATACACCCAGATATAATTACGTTTTATTTAAGAAAAGTAATAGTTCTATTTATTTATTTTTCTCTTTTTTTTTTAAAGATGAGGTAATTGGTAGATTAAAAAAAATGTTTTGGAAACCATGAAGTATAGTAAGAATATTAGGTATTTTCTGTGTAATTTGGATTTAATTTTTTTCTCTCCTAAAGGCAGTGGATATAACTTCATGTGGAAACTTTGCTGTAATTGGCCTCTCATCAGGAACTGTAGATGTATATAACATGCAGTCTGGTATACATCGAGGAAGTTTTGGCAAGGATCAAGGTGTTGAATTTTTCTTCTTTTTTTAAAAAATAGGTTTTAGATGGGTTATCACAACCTTGCTGGCAGATACTATTGCTATATCTATTATAAACATGTTGAAGTATTTGAGATTAAAGTTTTGGATACATTAGGGGAAGGTGGATATTAACTGCAAATTAAATTAATTGCAAATTAAAATTTTCTTCTCTTCTTTAGACAAAATTTTATTTTTTGAAACTTCTTTTGTGACATCAACCTGATTTTAATTTTTTGCCTGAACAGAGTAATAGTTAAAGATCTCCTCCCTTCTACCATATTCTAGATTAATTTTAAGATTTTAGTGAGAATTTAGGTATTTGAAAATATCTAATAATGAGAATTTAGATATTTGAAGGAATTGCTCTTGTATATATTGTTCAGATAGACATTGCTAAATCTGATTTCTTTTTTTTTAACATGTACTTAAAAGCTCATATGGGATCTATTAGAGGTGTTGCAGTGGATGGTTTAAACCAGTTGACAATTACAACTGGTAGTGAACGATTACTCAAATTCTGGAACTTTAAAAACAAAGTTTTAATCCATTCCATGAGCCTTGATTCATCTCCAAATATGATGCTGCTACACAGGGACAGGTAACCTTTTTTTAAAAAAAAAGTAATAATGGGTTTTCCCTTTGGTGAAAGATCTTAAGTAAAATGCATAATTTATCAAGTGGGAAAAATAAGACTTGTAATAATGCACAGCATTTGACAGTGGCACCCTCTTATAATCCCAGATACTTGGGAGGCTGACCCAGGAGATCACAGGTTTGAGGCCAGAGGCAACCTGCATAATTTAGTGAGACCATGTCTCAAGATAAAGTGGGGTTGGGAGTGCCACCTAATGGTAGAACACTTGCAAAGGTTGTGCCAGGCCCTGGGTTCATCTTCCAATTACCACAAAAAACAAAACAAAACAAAACAAACAAACTTGCATCAGCATTTGGGGGCTGAGAGGGTGGCTCAGTAGTCGAGGGCTTGCCTAGTATTCACAAAGCCATATAGGATCAATCCCCATCAGCAAAGAAAAGAGAGAAAGAAAAGAAACTAAAGATAACACATTTGGCTTAATTTCCTCAAAGATATTTTCAGTTAATGGCATTCAAGGTTCCAATTTTTTTTCTTTGTTTATTAAAACTGGTGCATTTATCTTGCTAGTGGCATACTGGGACTTGCCCTGGATGACTTCTCCATTAGTGTTCTGGACATAGAAACTAGGAAGATTATCAGAGAGTTTTCCGGACACCAAGGCCAAATAAATGACATGGTAAAACAAAATTTAGCTGTTTTAAAGAAGTTCATTCTGCTTCTACTTAGGTTACAAGCTTCAAATAAGTGAATCTGTTATCTTTTAAAAGCCTTAAACTCCTTATAAAAGGTTTTCAGAATTAATAATTTACAGGGTAATTTTCAAAGTAATTTTTAAGGAAATTTTGAGAAACGAACATTAACATTTTCTTTAAGGAAATTGATGCTATTAGATTGAAGTATAAACCCCAGAGCTTATCGTTTTCTCTTTAAATAAGGGCAACATGTACTTTAGAGAATAAATGCTTCATTGGTACATAAATATATCATTATTGACTTAATATTACAGTAAGACAACAGAACTTATTTCTGTTTTTCTGTATATGTAATGAATTAATAGTAGCCTGAAAATCTGATTTATTCTATGTTGGTGCTAGTTCTAGAGTTTATGTATCTTAGTTCCTAAAGAGTTCAATTAGTAAAAATGTGGTTAAATTTGTCATTATGTTCTTTTAGTGCAAGATACAACAGGGAAAGAAATAAACTGCTTTTTATAAAGCCATATGCTTCACTTTAAAAAGCTTAAAATTGTCATTTGAGGACTGTGTTAAGTGTGTTTTCATTTATCATCAATTGCAGATATGCTGATTTATTTGAAAAGAGAAAGAATAAAAATAAAATCTCAAATATTGAGTGGTTAACCGAATAGCTACATTTACCTATTAGGTATAGCACCAAAAATCAGAATTTGCAATGTTTGGCCCTTTCCTTAAGAGTAAAAGAAAGAAATTAGACAGGAAATTATAGTCTGCAACTGAGGGGTTGGCAAAATTACCCATCAGTATCTGTTTTGACAGCATCTGTACAAACAAAGGTAGGAGTAGGGTAATTATGATGACATGGCATTTTTAAAAAACATCTGTCGGTGTCAACATGCTCTTGCTATATCCTTCATTTTTAAGCTTTACTTTTCCACTTATGTGTCTGGGGTTTCTCCTGCTAAGTATTAGTTATTCTTTTTACTTTAATCTGTGAGCCTTTATACCATGACCTTATCTGTGGGAATATGTTTTATCGTCAGATGTTATTTTCACTACTAAATTGTAAATTGAGCTGAGATTTAAGTTTCCATGATATGGCTGTGGCTTGATAAACAAAGTAACATTCAGCTTATTCCAGTATCATTTGTTAATATGGATGGTTGTAATCCCATCCTGTGTTTAGATTCTTGGATGAATTATTTATTGTCACTGTAAACCTTAAAATTTTTCGTTTTGGGTCTTTCACATCTGATCTTAGTCTGTGAATACTTATGTGCTGCAGGCAAGAGGAACTGTTATTTATCCATTTTATAGCTAGAAATCATTGTTTTTAGGTGCCGTTGAGTCAGTATCCGACTCATAGCAACCCTCATAGGGTTTTCAATGGCTGACTGTTTCGGGATTGCCTTGGGAGTGGATTGCCAGGTCCTTCTCCCATTTTTGCGGTGCTGGGGATTGAACTCAGGACCTCAGAGACTGCAGTGCAGCGCTCTACCGACTGAGCTAAATCCCAGCCCTGCTCAGTGGATAGAGTGCTGCGCTACAGTCTCTGAGGTCCTGAGTTCAATTCCCAGCACCGCAAAAATGGGAGAAGGACCTGGCAATCCACCCCCAAGGCAATCCCAAAACAGCCATTGAAAACCCTATGAGGGTCGCTGTGAGTCGGATGCCGACTCGATGGCACCTAACAACAACAACATAGCTAGAAAAGATAACTTTTTTAGGTGGTAGAATTCTTCATTATTTAAGTTTATTTTGAAAATCTTTCTGGTTATTATAGTTTTAAATTATATTTTGAAAATAAAGCATCATTAAGGGTGAAAAGGTGACTTTGTGTGTGTGTGTGTGTGTGTGTGTGTGTGTGTGTGTGTGTGTGTGTGTGTGTTTTACGTGAGGGTTGAACCTGTGCCTCACACATGCTTTGCAAGCACTCTGCCACTGAGCTGCACCCCCAGCCCATTTTTTACTTTTTGAAACAAAGTCTCACTAAGTTACCAGGCTGCCTCTGGCCTCAAACAAAGTCTCACTAAGTTACCAGGCTGCCTCTGGCCTCAAAACTTGTGATCCTCCTGCCTCAGCCCCCTGAGTTGCTGGGATTACAGACAAAAGCTGCCATGCCTAGCTAAAAAGGTAATTTTTAAATAAAGCTGTTACAAGTAGAAGGATTCCTTTAGTAAAACTTTATTGTTTTTCCTTTTTTTTTTTTTTTTTTTCAGTACTGGGGTGTCGAACCCAGGGCCTTGTGCATACTAGGCAAGTACACTGCCTCTGAGCTCTAACCCTTGTTGTTAGGTGCCATCGAGTTGGGTCTGACTCATAGGACCCTTATAGGGTTTTCAGTGACTGGTTGTTTTTTTGGGAGTGGATTGCCATGTCCTTCTCCCATTTTTGCAGTGCTTGGGATCGAACCCAGGGCATCAGCACTCTATCAACTGAGCCAAACCTCAGCCCCTATTTTAACCCTAGTCCCTTTTTATTTATTTTTTAACAGTGTCTCACTAAGTTGTACAGGCTTCCTCTGGTCTGGAACCTGCAGTCCTCCTGCCTCATTCTCCTCCTGAGTTGCTGGGATTATAGGCCCCTGGTTAGTAAGTGAATGGCTAGTAGTATGAATGGCCCCTGCTAGTAAGTTTAATATTATAAGAAAATTTCCATTCTTTGTCTTAAAATCATAGTGATTAGATTCTGAAAAAGCTAGTCTAATATATAGACTCTTTTCAAAAAAATATAGGTTTTGTTGCTCTCAAAAATATTTCATAGCTAGCCGGGCATGGTGGCGCATGCCTGTAATCCTAGCAGCTTGGGAGGCAGAGGCAAGAGGTTTGCAAGTTCGAGACCAGAGGCAGTCTGTGTAATTTAGCAAGACCTTGTCTCAAAAAGTAAAAAAATGGGCTGGGGGTACAGCTTAGTGGTCCATCACTTGCAAAGTATGCAAGTGTGAGGCCCTGGGTTCAACCCCCAGTACCACAAAAAAAAAAAAAAAAATCATAACTGAAATTAGGCTAACAAAAGATTTCTAACTGAGTAGTCTCAAAGTAGCTTTTAAACTTACTTTATATTTATAATTTTTTAAATGAATTTATTTTTGCCAGTACTCAGGGAGTTGAACCCAGGGCTTCACTCTTGGCTTGGTAAGCCCTTTACCACTGCTCTGCACCTCCATCCCCTGTTTTATTTATAATTTTGAGACAGGGTTCACTGAGTTGCACAGGCTGTCTTTGGTCTTGAATCCTCTTGCCTGTCAAGTTGCTAGGGTGACAGGTGTGCACCATAGCAGCCGGCTTCTGAGTAGCATTATTAATGTTAAAAACAATTTGTTGTCACAAGCAATTTGTTAATATTTCATAAATAGGAGATTATGATGTGAAAAATGGGATGATACTCTTAATTTTATAAAGTTTTTATAATTCATTTAAAACCCTTATTCTTATCCAAGTTCCAGATCAGTGATAAACTATACAGGAAATACTTTCTATTGTATAAAAATAAGATAGTCTGAAACTTAATCAAATTCACATTTTCATGAAGTCTGACCCTTTCCATATTGTGTATTCACAAGATGTAGATAAAACAGATGATGAGTATTTTTTAAAAATTATTGCAATAAAAGACACATTGCCATTAGTCCCCTTCAGAGTCTCCCCCTGGCTTTAAACACACTTATCCCATCACTTTTGCCACTTTATAAAGCAGTTGTAGAATTCTGTCTTTTGTGAGGGTCTTTAGTTTCACCCTCCATCATGACAATGCTTCATGTCACGCATTGGTTCTGGTATGGCAATTTCTTTCAAATAGAAACATTACAGTGTGTCCTCGTCCACCTTATTCACCAGATCTGGCACTGTGCTACTTCTGGCTCTTCCCAAAGTCAAAATGACCATGAAAGGTAAACATTTTGAATCAAGGAAGCCACAACAATGCATTCATGAAAGACTTCTAGAAGTGCTTTAGAAAAAAATTCTAAGAAAAAATAAAATAAAATAAAATAAAATAAAATAGACTGGGAGTGCAGCAGCTCAGTGGTCCAGTACTTGCAAAGCATGCAAATGTGAGCCCCTGGGTTCAACTCCCAGTACCCCTGGAAAAAAAAAAAAAAAGAAAGTGGCAGGAACAATGAAATAAGTGTGTTTGAAGCCAAGGGAATTATTTTGACAACATCTTTTATGGTAATATTTTTTGTTATTTAAGCAGGCCCCATATCTTTTGATCACACCTCATATATATACCCATATGTACATACCAATATACTTATATCTGGGGGGGGTTGTTCATTTCTTTTTCTGTTTGTTTTAAAGACTTTCAGTCCTGATGGTCGCTGGCTGATAAGTGCCTCAATGGATTGCTCTATTAGAACTTGGGACCTTCCATCTGGGTGGTGAGTTTAATTTTAAATCCCTCAGGCTCTTTCTCTGTCATTGTTTTACATGTGACTTTTATCTGTAGTTAACGGACTGTATATTTTTTCAGTGCAAATGTATGTGGAGATTTTTTTAACATAACTATTTCATCTTTTGGAGTGTTTTGGATCCCTACGCAGTAGGGAGTTGCATCACAAACAATAATGAGATGAGCACATTTCTCTCTTAAAACATTTCTGTAAAATAGAGATATAGATAAGAATTGCATAAATCTTAAGAAAGCCAATTTGGCCTTCTTGGGGCTGTAAAATAAAGCATAGACAAACAGAGGGTTGTTTTTTTTTTTAAGTTCATACTGAATTTAATTAAATGTTCAGGAACTCTAGCTTTCCTTTATATTATTGTATCATCTCTATCAATAAGATAGCAGTGCCAGAATCTCTTTCATGTAGTTGAAACTTACTGCTAATCCAGGACTTTCTCAGGAAGTAGATAACCTCATATGTAAAAGCAGTTTGACCTTTAGAAAGGAAAAACCCAGATGTTCTCATTTCCCTTCCCCTTTGCTATAGGCATGAGGCACACCCACCTGTCTAGCTCATATCTGATTTAGAATAAGCATAGCTAAAAGAGTGTCACTAGTGAGTCCAGCTCCAATAACTAAGGACTTTTGTCCACAGGTATGTCTCGTTTTCACTTAAAATAGAGTAAAGCAAAACCTAATTACATACATAGTTAGCTGTGTCCTCCAGCTTCAAAAGTTCACTTACATTTGGTATTTTCTAAATTTAAAAAAAAGGACACTTATTAGAAATATTGGTAGTCTACTATTCCTAGCCATTTACTATTTTCTAAAAATGAACATCATTTGTTTTGAATTAAGGTAAAAAAGTCATGCATGTAGTACAGTTGACAGAATGTGCTTTTCATTTTCCTTTTTGGTACTCTTGGTTCACTTTAAGTGGAAGAAATAACCTAATGTTCAGTAATTCTAAATTAGCAAAATATTGTTTAGTTTTATTTTGTTTTGTTAGTTTTGTCAAGGTAGGATCTTACTACATAGCATAGGCTGGCCTTGAACTCAATGATCTTTCTGCCTCAGCCTCCCAAGTGCTGGGATTACAGGCTTGTGCTACCATACCTAGATTGCAAAATATTTTTGTAAAGCATCTCATTTGTCTTTGGAATTGAATAATTATAATCTTAAAGTAGCATTCAGTGCCATGAACTTTGACTCAGCATTAGCCTTTTTGCTGAATTTCTCATTGCAGTAAAGCTGAAAGATTTAAATCTGATAGTTTTTGACTGTGGTATCTTATTTTTAGGTAAATACATACCATTTTAGACATGAAGCTGCATATAAGAATAAGAAATGAGCCATGTTGGGTTGCTAAAAGAAAATGTAATAGAATCAACATTGATTGGACAAAAGTATATTTTTTACTAAAGAAAAAAGTAGTTCCTTGGTTAAAATTTGAAGTAAAATAAAAATGAGAACTTGAAAAGTAGTATCAAACAAATGTTGTTAGGTACCATCAAGTTGGGTCCAACTCATAGTGACCCTATGTACAACAGGCAAAACACTCCCAACACTGTGCCATGCCTGGCACTATTTCAGTGCTTCTCTGCTAGTCATAGGGTTTTCAATGCCTGATTATTTTGGGAGTGGGCCATGAGGTCCTTCTTCCACTTTTGTGGTGCTGGGGATCAAACCCAGAGCCTCAGAGCATGCAGAGCAAGCATGCTACCAACTGAGCTGAACTCCAACCCCATCAAACAAATAGTGTTGCTTAATTGTAATTCAGCTAGCATTTACCATGTACTGCTAGCATGGCAATCCACTCCCATGGCAATCTCAAAAAACAATCAGCCATTGAAAACCCTATGAAGGTCGCTATGGGTAGGACATGACTCAATGGCACCTAACAACAACAACAACTAGCATCTGCAGCCATAGCACCCAAGCATCTGATCCCATCTGAACTCAGAAGCTAAGCAGGGTCACCCTGGTTAGCCCTTGGGTGGGAGACAGCCTGGGAATACCAGGTGCTGCAGGCTAGGGAGAAGGACCTGGCAACCCACTCCCAAAACAATCTGCCATTGAAAACCCTGTGAATAGCAGAGAAGCATTGACAATAGTACAGGGCATGGCACAGTGTGAGAAAGGGTTTCGTTTTTTGTACATAGAGTTGCTATGAGTTAGACCTGACTTGATGGCACCTAACAACAATAAGCATGGGTTCTATTACTGTTACTGGTTCTTCACAGGTGAGGAAATGGCGACTTAGAGAGAAATTAAGTGATTTGCTCATAATGGCTTAGTTTGTAATTGGCAGAACAAAAACGTAAGCACAGAAGAAAGAGTTTTCCATATCAGCCTTGCTCAGGTTGTGTCATATGCTTTACTAAGGATAGACTGATTTTTCTTTTTTTTTTTTTGCTGTAGAATACAAATAATAAAGAAGCAAAGATTAGTATTTTATCATTCAATCCTAAGGAATGGTTGTGTGTTTCTGATTTCACCTCTTTTAAAACATAATTAGGATGGCAACCTTTGGAGATTCCTAGTTGTTTCTTTAATAAGCAGTTTCAATAAGCAGTTTTTATAGCATATTAAATATTTAAAGAATATTTTCATTATGTAGCCTAAGAAGTGATGCAATCTATAACTAAACCATTGAATGTAGTAGCATACAAGTATATCCATCTGGAATTGTACCTGTCTAAAACAATTGTATGGTTACTAAAAAATTAAACTGTTTTGTATAAAATTTGTTTAAAATTTTTAAGTGCTAAAAAATTTTGGTTTTGGACTTTTCAGAGAAACTAGAGTTGAAAAGGTTTAGTCCTGCAGTTATCTATCATTTACATACAACCATCACCACCACACTTTTTTATTTTGGTTGATTTTGATCTATTGGAAATTCAAATTGAGCTCTTTAGGAGATGATAAATATATAAAATTAAATAGTTTTATAATAGAATTTCACATTTTGTTGTGTCTCACTCCTCCATTACCCTCACTTTCCATGGAACATTAACCCATAAAAAGAACTGGAATAAGATATTGTTTTGCGTTTCTCATAGAGGCAAAATTATCCGTTTGTTCTTCCTATTAAGACTTCCTGTGAAGGGTGATTCTATCACTTTGCAGATAGACCATATAGACATTATCTCAATTTTTTCAAACTAATAGAAATAACTTACTGAATATTGTTTGTATACACAGGATGCATTTTACTTCGAGTGAGAATACTCCTAATGTTCTTTTTTAAAAAAAAGTTATACCTGGGACTTCATTTTGTAGGATTATCAGGAGACTAACAGTTTTAGATCTGGGATTAAGCCTGCACATTTAAGCTTTATGAACTAATGTGACATTGTAAAATATGCTGTGAATGTGGAACCTGCCTTCCTCAATTTGGTGCTTTTACATAATGGAAGACTGCAGCCATACCACTCTGACATCCAATCCCATCAGATCTCATAAGCTAAGTAGGATTGGGCCTGGTTAGTACTTGGATGGGAGACTGCCTGGGAAAACCAAGTGCTATAGGCTTGGGAGAAGGACCCAGGAACCCACTCCCAAAATCCAATAAGCCATTGAAAACACTATGAATAGCAGAGAAGCACTAACAATACTGTTTCACCTGTGGTACATACTGTCACTATGAGTCTGACACTGACTGTACAGCATCTAACAACACTACCATAATGGAAGGCCAGTCTAACCACACACCACAGCTGTAGAAATGAAGTTGTGTCATGAAATTGAAAATGAAATTTTAGTATCAAGTGAAATAAGTTTACTCAAACAGTAAATCCTTTTTTTAACAGATAAGTTCTAAACTTGCTTCGAAGTTTTACCCCGTATATACATAAACTTTTGATAAACAGTACTGATCAAAACAAAGAAAATACAAGATCTGAAATTGCTATGTTTTAGTTTTAATTTTCACCTATATACATTAGGAAACAACAACATATACATTAGGATAGTATCTTCTGCTCTGGGTTTTTTGGATGAAATGAATTAACAAATAATTTAACCACTTCTGACTTATCATATGTATTTAGCAAATGCTTCCTTGTCCCCAGTTCCCTTGATCCTCAAGAGAAGCCATTCTTATGAGCTTCCCCAGTAAGCTAAGCAGAAATCAGACAGGTTACTCCTCCTTTTTCCCCCATAACTGAGAATTGCACAGCAGTCATTGTCCTGACCACATTTGGACATCTATCTGTTCCCAGTACTTCTAATTTTAGCCTTTTCTTCCCATCTTGCATTCATTGTTCAAGGTTGTTTGTAATGACTCTTTAAACAAATTGAGAGAGAGATTTTGCCATGGCAAGTGATTTAATGTCTTCACTGGAGAGCTTTCATTTGCATTTGAGCTGTTCAAAGTGTGTTTCAACATGAATCAACACTGGAGGCACGCCCTGATTTTATGTATATTATCCCACTGTTTGCTGTGCTTAGAGTCTTCATAGTGATTTTACTAGTGTGAAGGTTGTTAAAAGTTCAGGCTGGTTGGGTGCAAGTACTGGCTCAGTTGCTTTCCACCTTGAGCAATATTATTGAGCCTTAGTTTCCTGATCTAAATAGTAAGGATGGGTCTGCCTCACAGGGTTGTACGGTGGTTAGGATACTTCCTAGAACAAAACACTTAAAAGAATTAATTGCTGTTATCATCTTCTTAAATAAGTTGTATTATTTAACTTTAGTCATTGGTTGTATATTGTCATGGATAATACACTGTCTTCAGTAAATAAAATGGTTTTTAAAACAATTGTGTTTAAAACCAACATGCATCTTCCTAAAGGTATACCTGCTCTTAGCCAGCCTGAGAAGGGTTCTGGCAGGACAGAGATAAGTGCAGTGTAGGCCTTTCTCTTTACTCCTTTTCACTTCCTATAGCCACCATCCTAGTCGAATATATTCTGCATTCTGATGGCATATGAAGGGAAAGATTATATCACTTTCTGGTCACGAAGGTTTCAATTATTAGATGAAAACAAATTCATATATTTATTGTTCAACACTCTGTAACCAGGCTTCTGCTTCTGCTTAATGGTCCCACCCAACTGTACTCCTCACTGTGCCCAGTTATATTTTTTCTCATCTTACCCTCCACATTTCCCTCAGTCAAGAAATGCTTTTTCTACCATCAACAAAGACTCAACTCAAACATCCTCTTCTCTGTGAAGCTTCTTCTGAATTTCCTGGGTGTGTTCATTCCCCTTTCCTCTACAACTTTTAAACTCTCTCAGCAGCAGTTTCCATAAACGACTTTTTGTGTATCCTCTAAAGGCCTACTACATATTTTTATTACTTGTTTGGAAAACAGAATTGCTCAAAAGTTTTTTTCTATTGCTATTCTGTTATTTATATATATTTTGTTTCATTACATTCTTTTGTTGCCTAAGCAACACATGCATGTTTAAGCAACACATGTTGTGTTTGTTTACACTGGAGTAACAAAAAATACAGGAGATTTAAATAGTGATGTCTTTAAAATTGCATCTAAATCAGGATACCAAAATTTGGATTAGAAAAACACAGCATCTCTTCATGTATTCTCCATGTTGTTGAAACTCATCTAGTATAGTGTTCTATTTATTATTTCGAATATTTTCCCTTAAGAGACATTATTTCCATATAGTAACTTAGTTGACAAAGCTGTTTGTTGGCAGTGACTTTCTGATGATAATTATAAAAAATAAAATCCTTTAACAAAAATATTTTTTGTAAATTGTACTCTTAGTAGCGTTTGAGTACTTTAACATCTTAATTCTTTTTATAGCCTTATAGACTGCTTTTTGTTGGACTCAGCTCCTCTCAATGTTACTATGTCCCCTACTGGAGACTTTCTAGCAACTTCCCATGTGGATCACCTTGGAATTTATCTGTGGTGAGTTCTTTTATACAGTTCTCCTATCAGGAAGAAGAATAAGATGAGGACAGTGATATTGCCAGGAACAATGATTGTTAAAATTACCATTTAGTTATTTAGTTTTTGTTCTCTTTTTTCCTTATGCAGTGAAAGTATCATATAGTCAATTTACCTTAAGTCTGTGCCTGATTCAACAGCTGCTTGGATAATTTGGAGTGTACTGAGCTTTGCTCAGGACCATATTATAAGCTACATGATTGATTTTTATCTGTTATTATTTGTCTTCTGTTTGTAGAAAGGGTAAGTGAATGTAAAAGGGTAGAAAAGGGTAGTCCCCAACTGGACCCTGACCTTGCCACTACCCTGCTGGGCCATTCATTTCTGAACTTGAGCCTTCTTTTTATCTATAAAATAAGGGACAAATGTGAGCAAAATGCTTCCTAAAATTTATTCTGGTTATATAGATCTTTATTACCATGTAAAGATATATATGGCAAGCAGTCTTCAAATTTTACCATGATGAACCTGTAAGGCATTATGATCACTGAAAATAAATGCATAATCACCTGGGTCTAGATAAATTATTATCTGTTACCTGAGTTCATATATCTAATTCTTTTAATCAGGAAAGAGGAAAAAAATTGATATGTTTGTAATTTTTTTTTTTTTTAGGGGGGATAGGTTTCACTGTGTAGCCCAGGCTGACCTGGAAGTCACAGTCCTCCTTCCTTACCATCCTCAGTGCTGAGATTTCAGGTGCATGCCACCATACCTGACTCCTTTTCCAATTCTAATTATAAAATATTATTACATTTTTATGATAAAAAGGTAAATTTGACATATAACAGAAATAGACTGTGACCACCTTCAAAAGCAAAGTGGGTATCTCCTAGAATCAGTGAGAGGTGAGCAATTAAAAGAAGAGCAGCAGCTCTGAGAGCTCTGTAGCACGCGTAGGAAACTTCTCTGTATAATACTGCTGTTAATATAACTCACGACCTGAGATACCAAATGTTTATTTTCTGTTTGAAATTCATAATGTATGGGAAAAATCTGTCCCTACTATGGGATAGGTGCTGATGTCTTGATTGTTTATCCATGGCCAGTGTGCAAAGTCAGGTAGCAGGAATACGGCCACTTCGTGGACCATTCTAGAAAGGAGAAATACGTGACTATTCAGCACCCTCCAAAATATGATCAGCATGTTTGCTCTCTGACTCACTCTCTGAATCTGTCTTTCCTTTTATTGTAATTTCCTTAAATGAAGATTGATATTTGTCAAAACAATATAAGATGTTATTTTTCCTTATATCTATTATTGGTCTGTCTTCAATATTTTTGTGTACTACATTAAAAATAGAAATTCCATTAATGTTTCTATTCAGCTTTCTTGCTATGATATAAAGACATTTTCAAATTAATACAATTCATTTTTGAGGTCTTAACTAGTTAGTGATTGTAGTCTATGGCCAAATTCAAGATTGTGGATATATTAAATTTTTAAAATATTATTTATCTTTTGGTTTCTCAGGTCTAATATTTCCCTGTATTCAGTTGTCTCATTACGACCACTTCCCAGAGATTATGTCCCTTCAGTAGTGATGCTTCCTGGTACTTGTCAAACTCAAGGTAATCACAAAATAGCAAAACAGTTTTTGAGATGTAATATTATAATTTAGTTTAATGGTCATTACTGTAGAAGGTTAAAAAGTTCAATGCATTTAATCAAAGTTTTTTTAGCTAGTATGAAATATTTTTGAATCAGTTTATGGAAAAATATAGTTCATCCTTTATCTTTAAGATGGCAAATAATATACCAATGTAAAGATGTTTTAGGTCTGGTGATGGGAATTGTAGATACTATGAGAAAATAAGGAAAAGAGACAAGCAAAGGAAATAAATGGAAAGAGTTTACAATGCTGTACTAAGTGAATATGTTTCAAAATACAAATGGATTTGGAAGGAATTAAATTGTTTGTTATGAAAAAAATCTCATTTTGCATTAATGTGTTTTACCTGGAAATTTAAGATATGGAAGTATCAGAAGAAATAATGGAACCAAGTGATGAGATGATAGAGTATGAATCTCCTGAACAGTTGAATGAGAAATTGGTGACTTTATCACTTCTCCCTGAATCACGGTGGAAAAACCTACTTAATCTTGATGTTATTAAGGTAATACTGTAGTGCACTTGATAGATATTGAGCCATAACCGCGCATTCCACAAGCACTGTTTTTTTAAAATAGCAGAGATCACTTCTCCTACTTTGGCATTAGGAGGAGTAGTTTAATGTCTAAGGTAGCGATGACAGTGCTATTAAATTGAATGTTATTTCACCGATGACAATGCTATTTAATTGAATGTTATTTCACCCAATATGATCATCACAAAGATACCCTCTATATATCAACTTTGCAAATATTCTGCAGATGTTTAACTATAGTAGGAGTACACTGTGCAACTACAGAGAGTTTAGGAATGGAATGTTTTAAAATCCAGTCTACTTTTAGTAGCTTTTAAAACGAGAGGGGAACATTGCTACCATGATGTATATATCTTATTGCTGGGTGTTTGAGGGCCAATAAAATTTCTGTAATTTTTATTTTATTAAGTTGCGGCTTACCTTTTATCATTCCATGCTCTGCTCTGTTAATAAGAAGGATTTAGAGCTTGCTGTATCAGTGCTAGGCGTATCAGTTAATATGATGGGTATTGGGTAAAGTTCTGAGACTGGTGGTGAAAGCACAGTAAGCCCCTGTGTCCTTGAGAAATTTAAAATTTTACATGAAAAATGGTCATCTATGGCATAAATTAATGAAGTATTTCATGGAGGTATTTCATGACCCCCATTTGTGAATGGCAAAACCATTTGACTGGAATAGATAGAGTAGAAAATTTTAAGTTATCTTCTGATAATAGGAGTATTTTGTTGTGAAACTTATTTAATTAAATACACATGTAAACACATTCTATAAAGCTTATGTATGTACTGACTTACAGTGTGGGCTGTTAAGTTTAAGGAACATTGACCCAGATAACAATAAAAAATGTAGTAATCCTTATACTTAGCACTAGAGAGAACATGTCTTGGGTAAGGAGAGGACTCTTTACACTTTAAGTTCCTTCAGAGAAATTAAAAGGGCTTCTTTTTTACTTGTTAACTTTTTGAGAAATTATACATCAGCCTAAAAAAAATGCTAAGCAGGAACATAGCTGTGAAATCTCTCCATCCTTTTGTCCAGTCTGTCAGTTCTAATAAGGGAATAGATTATGAAATAGCTTTAAAAGCAAGACCTTGTCAGGTACAAGAAGATGAGTATGAGAGGAGCAATCAGAATAATGTCCAATACAGCAGAGTTTCAGACTGCTCTGATCCTCATTAAGAACATAAAAACATATAGAAACCTGCATGAATTGTGTTTGAGGAAAATGTTCAAAACCTCTGCTATTTCCTACAAAATAAAGTATGCTTGAATGTTTACATTTATCCTGTAGGTTACTTTTCTATTTTGTATTTCTTTGTAAGATTAATTTTAAGAGCCCCATGGAACTCCTCCAAAGCCTTTTATTTTTCACAAATCAGCTAACTCAAGAACAAGTTTATAAGGGTAATTATGACATTTATTACAGTATTTGCCATCCCAAAGAAGGGCTGTGCTTATTCTATAATCAGCAATGCTTCCTCCTGCTTTCATGTAATAATTTTCTTTTCTGCCATGGTTCCATGAGGCTCCAAATAGCCCAGGCTTTTTACAAATAGAAAATTTCCCTGCAGTTACAGAGATTCTAAAGAGTAGAAGAAAATAGTGCATGATAAGCTTGTGAGACTCCTTTACTAGGCAGATTGCCATGGAAAGTCTCTTTCATCAAATGCTCCTGAGTTACTGATTTATAGAAACATATTCACCAAAACTGAATTCTACCCATGGGAATTCCAATAGAATTTTGCTGACACTTGAATTGTTTTATAAACCAGCAGTAGTATTTTCTTGCTTTTTAAAAGTACAAAGCACCTAGGAAAAATAAAAATTATAACAAAATAAAAGAATTAGAGCTGTGTTTTGCAAAAAAAATCAAGTTATTTCTAATGGAGGAGTTTGATTCTGGTTCCAAATTTTCTTTCGGAGATAAATAGTTGGAGAAGCTATCTATATTAAGCCATTTTTATTTACATTTTGCTTTCTATGCCTTTTTTTAAAAAGAGATATTCAGTATAAGCCCAGTGCCTTGGCTCACACCTGTAATTGCAGCTACTCAGGAGGATGAGGCAGGAAGATCATGAGTTGGAGGCTAAAAGCAGCCTGTGTTGATTTAGAATAGCTATAAGATTAGTCAAATGGATTTTAATTCAATATTCTGATCTAAAAAAGTTTTGTTCCTCTTTTACTTTTTGGCATTTTAAAATTGATTCGGAATTAAATATTAGAAACTGTTGGCAGAATAATTACTAATCTTTTTCTCATTTTCTCTTAATCAGAAAAAGAATAAACCAAAAGAACCACCCAAAGTACCCAAATCAGCACCATTTTTTATTCCAACAGTTCCTGGCCTTGTACCCAGATTTACTGTACCTGAACAAAATAATGATCCCCAGCAGGTAAAAACCAAATTGGAATATTCTAAATATATAGGGCATATGTTTGTATGTATTTTATGTAGTTCTTTACTAAGACCCAATTTGACAAGTATGGAGTAAATTAATGATAGTCTTGAATGATAAACTACATATTTTTTTTTGATGAAACATATTTGACAAATGCATATTTATTTCTGTTTAAGTCTAAAGTAGTAAATCTTGGGATTTTGGCTCAAAAATCAGATTTCTGCCTGAAACTTGAAGAAGGACTACTAAATAATAAATGTAAGTTAAATTATAAAATACTTTAACAAGTATTTTCAATTTGTTTTACTTTATATGATGAGAAATTGAAGGAAATATCACTTTTTTTAGTAGCTAAAATAGTAAAACCTAATTGAAATTTTGGTTCTAATCTACACTAATTTTAGCTTTCAGATTATATTAAGTGACACTAAACTCAAATAACACTGATATTACAAAAATCTATTGAAAACCTTCCACTTTTTCTGAATGGGAAAATTAGGTATTTGTTTTTGTTTTAATTTCCAATTTGGAGATTTATGTTTATTGACAACATTTATAATAAGGAGGTCCTTCATGTATCAGGTAAATTGCAAATCTTTTTATTTTCAAATTCGATTTGCAAGACGGATTTCAATACAATAGAGATTTGTCTTAGGTAATGTTATATAGTCCCAAATTATCCTATAGAAAAAAAAATTTTAATTTTTATTTGTTAAGTGTGTTAATATATTTAAATGAAGGTTACAGTCTGTAGCTAATACTCATGAACAATAAGAGCTATAAGCAATTTTTTTTAAATCATGGTTACTTCCCTAAGAAAGTTGACTCATCCTTGTTTTATGATCCAAATACTTTTGTTTTTGTATCAGTATCACTTAATTCCACATGGAAAAAAAGTCAAAGAATGACATTTGATGGGCCCTCATAAATGACTTGTTTATTGGAGGGAAGATAAAGAAGAAAAAACATCGTTATTTAAAAAATAATGGAAGGCAGAAAATAAAATTGATTAGACTTTTATCATGGTAGTGTCTAGTTTCAGAAAGCTAAAAGTGCCATTGTAATATCAAGTGACTCATAGAAGTGGTTGTGTGTTGAGTGTGTTTTCATAGGATGCATATGAAATAATCGTGCTTCTAGGGAGAAGTGGATTTGGGGTGAATAAGGATAAGGACTGGACTCTTTCCACACTTATATTATTTCTATATTCATACTTCTTAATGACCATGTGATGATTTTATAATTTTGTCACAACAAAAATGGAGAAAAAAATAAATTGCCTACCTCATCCTATGAACCTTGATGACTTTCTTATGTTAAGATTTGTCCCAATTGACTTATGAGCATCTTAGAGTATCTATTGAGAGGCATTAGATTTTCTTTAACAGCAAGAAAAATGTTTAAATCACTGACAGTGCAAAAAGTTTAGTGCTTATAGTACTCTTTTATTGAATTGTTCTTGTCATTTTTATTGATTTACACTATTTGAGGTTCATTTTGCCACTTAACTTGATAAAAACAATGCATAGAAAGAATGTCTGATGCCATTTAAATATATCTTATTTGGGATATGAAAGGATATAGAGTTGTTTTTGGTCTTGTTTTTTGTTTTGCAGTACTGTGGGGGGCTGAACCCAGATCCTTATACATACATTCCAAGTGCTCTACCACTGATCTGGACTGCCAACCCCCCTTTTTATTTTTTTATTTCGAGATTGGGTCTCCCTAAGTTATGCAGGCTGCCTCCGGCCTCCACTTCCCGAATCCCTGGGATTACAGGCAGGTGCCACCACTCCCAGCTTAGAAAAACTGTAGTTTCTTAAGTGAAATAATTGTATGTAGTAACTGGATTCTTTTTAAAACTTAATGTAGATGAAGCTGCCCTCAACCTTCTCAAAGAATTAGGCCCATCAGGAATTGAAACAGAGCTGCGGAACTTGTCTCCTGATGGTGGTGGGTCTATAGAAGTCATGCAGAGTTTTTTGAAAATGATCAAGATGATGTTGGACAGAAAGCGTGATTTTGAGTTAGCACAGGCATACCTTGCATTATTTCTAAAGGTAATTTAAATATAAGATCATAATATTTTCCACCTTCTCTCCTCTATAACCATGTTATCTGATACACCTTTCTGCAGAGATGGGAATGATCTGTTATCCACTGCATCCAGTATGAAAGCTGCTTGCCATGTGTGGCTGTTGAATATTTAAAATACAGATAGCATAACTGAGAAACTGCATTTTTAATCTTATGGAATTATAATGAAGTTTAAATAGCCCCATGTGGCTGGTGATTGCCACATTGAAATAGTTGGATTATGTAGCTTTGTAGTCTAATTCTTACTACTCAACAACACAACGGTTTTGACCATACCTTTTGATTTTCATTTGTTATCTACTTGACCAGTGTGCTGAAACAGTAACTTTCCTTAGTAGCTGTATCTTGTAAGCTTTTCTGTGATCATGAAGAAAAAGCCAGGTTTTATGTTTATTTTTTTCTACTGCTGAAATCAAAGTATTCACCTCTCTCACACTTGAAGGAGTTTCAGGTGATTTGGGCACAAGTTGCTTTTATGATTAACACAATAGAGATAGATCTGTTTTTAAGATTTACTTTAGTTGTATAATGTGTTGAAGGTGATAGATAATGCTGATTTTCAGTAATACATTCAGTAATACATTCAGTAATGGGATGATTCTTCATCCCGTTAATATCTAAAATGAGTTATTTAATCTAATCATTTAAAAATTATTAAAAAACGAGATAGTAGCACATAGCATTAAAAGATAGGAATGCCACAAATAATATCTTTTCCCATATGTGTCAGATTTTAGTCCCTGAATGTGAATTTACTTAAATCTTTAGAAAATGAAGCAAAGGACCCATTAACCATTTATTACCAATGCATTATATCAAAAGGAGAAACTAATGGAAGCACAGGAGTATGGAGTTAGTGTTAGAACGAGGATCTTGTTTCAAGAGTGAGTTTGGTGGAGAAAAGTGGTGACTACTTCAGTTCTGCTAAGGTAGTGATGATACCATAGAGGAACTTATTCAAAAAAAGGAAGAAGAGTTTAATGGAAAAGAACAAGGAAGTCAGAGATAGTAATAAACCAGCATTTAAGAAAAAATAGTATTCTTTTGGCTGCCTTTGTAGAAAAAAAATGAATCTATCATATTTTTCTTTTCAGTTACACCTCAAAATGCTTCCTTCAGAGCCAGTACTTCTGGAAGAAATGACAAAATTGTCATTACAGGTAGAAGAAAACTGGATTCATTTACAGTCACTCTTCAACCAAAGCATGTGTGTTTTAAATTATATCAAAAGTGCTTTGTTATAAAAATAAATGATTAAATCAAAAACAAATGGGTTAGTTTAACTCATTTTTTGTTTTCCACATTCACTGTGGAAAGAAGTGTTAACACTATTCAAGCAGTCAATAATTCTTTATTTTAAATGCTAAATACTTTCTTGAAGTAAAATTATACCCACTTTTTGTTTTGAAGACCTACACAAAAGGTTTAAGGATTTAGTTGTGTTGTGTTTTGTTTTGTTCCCTCATATAAGTTACTAGTATGACTTTTAGAAATATTTTTACCATCTCATGTTTTTTGGCCTGCAGCCATATCCCTATGGCATCCGATCTCGTCAGATCTCGGAAGCTAAGCAGGGTCGGGCCTGGTTAGTACCTGGATGGGAGACCGCCTAGGAACACCAGAAGCTGTAGGCTTGGGAGAAGGACCTGGCAACCCCCTCCCAAAAATCAATCTGCCATTGAAAACCCGATGAACAGCAGAGAAGCACTGACAATAGTGTTTCCCCTGTTGTACAGAGGGTGGCTATGAGTCGGATACCGACTCGACGGCACCTAACAACAACATCAACATGTTTTTTGAGTATGTTACATACAAGAGATGCTGCAAGTTTAATGTGAAGTTTTGCTGAATTAAACTGAAGATGTTAGAGAAAATAGATCTACAATATACTTATTAAAATGCCTTTTTGATATGAAGAAAACAAGAATATTTCATTCCTGAGTACCCTTTGGTGAAATCATGAATCAATTCTTAGAGCTGCATAGCATGTCAGACACCTTCTGGTCAACTCTCTTCTGTTGCAGGAATCTCAGTTATGAATCTTTATAAAACAGGCCTAGTGTGTTCTCTATTTTTTCCTTCCTGAAGGGAGTTGTTCTTGTATCAGAAATGTGAGAAGCATTGGCCCAAGGCAGATTGCTATAGGAAATCCTAAACAGATACCTGGGATAGGAAAGGGAAATTCCAGATTCTATTGAAGGTTGTCCTTCAGAGGTTTTTCTTCTTGTGATGACTTGTTTATTTTAAAAGAAACTGCTGACTGTACTTTTCTCTCATAACTATTGCAAAATATAATAGCTCTAGCAGTTTTCTTTTTTCTTACAATTAATTTCTTCCTTTTTTTTCTTTTCTTTTTTTTTTTTTTTTTGTGGTACTGGTGGTTAAACCCAGGGCCTCATGCTTACATGCTTTGCAAGTGGTGGACCACTGAGCTGCATGCACGGGCCATTTTTTACCTTTTTGGGACAGGGTCTCGCTAAATTACGCAGACTGCCTCTGGTCTTGAACTTGTGATTCTCCTGACTCTGCCTCCAGAGTTGCTGGGATTAGAGGGATGTGCCACCCACACCTGGCCTCTTTCCTTTTAATGCTTTAGCAATACATGAATTAAAAATAAGCAGTGTTCTAAAACTACATTTGGTTTTTGCACTTAAAACAGTGTCATTCCTGAAATGTAGCAGGCTGGATTTGAATACTAATAACATTCTTGCTCAACATTAGGATAGGAGAACTTTACAGTCGAATTTCCAGAAAAGAGCAGTCCTTTAAAGGAACTAACCAATGAGAAGTTTAATGTTAAAGTATATGTATATGTATATATACACACACGCACTCACATATATATGATGTGTGTATATATATGATTTTATATATACATATAGTTGATTAAACCAATAACTGGCATGTCAGTAATGACTTAAATTCTGACTTTAAAAACTATATTTCCCACTATCCCAAATGCAGTATTTTAAAGATATGAGAAATCTCTAATATCCAATAAAAAGACTATAAATAACCAAAACAGAATGGTAAGAGCCATGAACTGAAATTGTATTCCTTTTACAAATCACGAGCTTAAGTTTGTTCTCTTTTTCAAATGAGAATACAGACTATGTTGTTATTATTGGCTGAGACTTTATTTATTATCCAGTACTCATTCTTTATTTTTCATTGGGATTGCTTTATCTGTGATCTAGCACAAAGTGTTAAATACTAGCAGTGCCTACCAAAAATATTCGTCTCGTTATTGACTTCAGTGGAAATCCTTTTAGTGGTCTTTTATTGACGGTGATTGATGCTCTTGAGTTTCTGGTAGATATCCCTTGTTCAATACTGTTTTATTACTAAGCTGCTACTTTTTAAAAATAAATTAACCTAGAGAGCAAGGAATATAGCCAATGGTAGAGCGCTTGCCCAGAATACTCAAGGCTCTGGGTTTCATCCCTTGTTGTTGTTGTTATTAGGTGCTGTCGAGTTGATTCCTACTCATAGCGACCCTCATAGGGTTTTCAACCACTGACTGTTTCAGGATTGCCTTGGGAGTGGGTTGCCAAGTCCTCTGAGCTAAATCCCAGCCCGGGTTTGATCCCTAGCATCTCCAAAATGAATAAATAAATGGAGATAAGCATAGAATTTTTTCAATTGATTTTCCAGCTTATATTGAAGGATTAAGATCTTTAATTGGCATAACTTAATGAACTTTAATTACACATTTCCTGTACTAGCCAGTGTGTTGCTGTGACAGAAACTGGCAAAAGCAAACTTACGGGAAAAAATAGTGGAAGCTTACAGTTAGAGGATTTTAATCCATAGAGGTGGAAGTTATGGCAGCAGAGCAGGCATACCATGGTCTAGGGCATAGAACCTGACATCTTCATGATCAAACAGGGATGCAGGTCTGCGTTAAAACTTTACGAGGCCCACTCCTAGTGACCACATCTGCAAAGCTGAGTCCTGCCTCCCGAAGTTCCAGGACCTCTGCAAATAGTGCCACCAGCTGGGGACCAAACATTCAAACACATGGCCTTTGGGGGACATTTTAGATTCAAACTGACACTCTACCCCTGGCCCTCAAAGACTTACGGCCAATTTATAAAGCAAAATGCATTCAGTTCAACTTTAAGAGTTGCCAAAGTCTTAACAGTCTCAACCACATTCAGAAATCCAAGTCCAAATAAATCCTGTGGCTCCAGGTGTGACACATACAATTTCATCTGGAATCATCTGGGCTCAAATAGGCTTTGGCAGCTCTGCCTCCATGGTCCATCCAATTGTT
Source organism: Pedetes capensis (assembly GCA_007922755.1). Taxonomy (NCBI): domain Eukaryota; kingdom Metazoa; phylum Chordata; class Mammalia; order Rodentia; family Pedetidae; genus Pedetes; species Pedetes capensis. The sequence goes on along the minus strand of VMDO01003694.1, from coordinate 110,422 downwards.
GCACACATGGCCCTCATAAGTTTGTTCTATTGTGGTAGCTTCCCTCAGCAGATGATGGATGATACTAGCATCTTCAACATGCCGGGGTCTCTGTTGCAGCTTAGGTTCTACCCTCAAAACTTCATGCATCAGTTCTTCAGGGGCTCTCTACAGGGCATTGACCCTAGTACATACTCCCTGGCCTGGTAGGCTACTTTCTGGAACCTTGCTGGCAGCCTCCATAACCCCTTAACTCTTACATTCTGCGTGCCAGTAAAACTAACCCCACATGGAAGTTGCCAGGGGTTGCTGCTAGTTTATGCAGTAGCTGGGCCCTTTTGAACCACAGCTGCAGCAGCAGCAGCAGCAGCAGCATCTGTGTTCCCAATCCATGAAACCATTTCTGTGGGCAGCTGCTTTGCAACATGGCATCCCAAAGGAACTAGCTTGTCAAAGAAAGGTCTTTCAAATGGGTTATCAGTTTCACACCGTGTGGCCTTTGATGGGAGGGACCTGGCCAAATCCTGTTTTTCCCTTGGGATTTCTGTTGTCTTAGTGAAAAGATTAAGGCTTCCCTTTCCTGCACTTTATCTACCCTGCCCCCATACTTGGTTGAATCCAGGGTTTTGCACATGTTTTGTAAGTGCTCTACCGCTGGGCTGCATCCCAAGCCCAGTTTTTACTTTTTTTTTTTTTTTTTTTTTTTTTTGGACAGTCTTGCTAAGCTATGCAGGCTACTTCTGCCCTCAACCTCAAGATTCTCCTGCCTCAACCTCTCAAGTTGTTACATTTGCAGGCATGCACCATTGCACCCAGCTGTGGCTTATCTCTAATAATTAAGATAAGCTGTGGCTTGTCTGGGAGAAGGGCCTGGCAATCCACTCCCAAGGCAATCCCGAAGCACTCAGCCATTGAAAACCCTATAAGGGTCGCTATGAGTCGGATACCGACTCGACGGCACCTACCGACTAGACCGACCGTGGCTTATCTGTAACCTTACTGATCTAGTATCATTTGCAGTAACCTTAGACAAAGTGTAGCTTTTTTCCTCTTTAAACTGCACATGTTTTTAGATCTTGTTTGGCCTTTTTCTGTGTTATTTTTACATAAATATAACTGAAAGCAGCAAGCAACAATGATGTCATGACCCCTGTATCTTGCCAGCCTCATTCAAATCTTTTGGACATGGAAAAACTGTAAACAAGCCCTTTGCTAGAATAACACAAATGTCTTTTAGTCTAATACCCAATAGAGTCCTCATTTTTCTCTGAAACCCTGTGAATCCCATCCACATTTCTGTTGGTGGTAGCCTTCTGGTCTTATGAACTCTCACCAGAACCTCCCCGTAAGCTTTGCATCCAAGGAGTTCTCTCCCACACATCTTCATATTCTTCCAAACACGTGTAAACAAGTTCCAACAGCCTAAGAACCACATGGTTTCTGCACAGCAGTGACCCCACTCCTGCTACCAATTTTCTGTATTCATCAGCCAATGCATCACTGTGGCAGAGAAACCTATCAAATCAAACATATGGGAGGAAATATTTATTGGGGGCTCACAGTTAGAGGTTGGGAGAAGGACCTGGCAACCCCCTCCCAAAAATCAATCTGCCATTGAAAACCCTATGAACAGCAGAGAAGCACTGACAATCATGTTTCCTCTGTTGTACAGAGGGTTGCTATGAGTCGAATACCGACTCGACGGCACCTAACAACAACACAACAGTTAAGAGGATCAGTGCCTAATGCTGCTGGCAGGGCAGGTATGGTGGCAGCAGACAGCAGGACCTGTGGCAGAAAACTTCACATCTTTTCAATCAGGAAGTCAAAAGCAGAGAGAGTGACCAGAACTAGAACTCTAGGTAAAAACCTCCAAAAATCTGCCCCCAGTGACCTACTTCTGCAAAGCCCACCCTACAACATTCCTTAACCTCCCAGGGCAGTGCCATCAGCAGAGGACCAAATATTCAAACACATGATCTGTAGTGAACATTTAGATCCAAACTATAAAACTGATGGACCTAGCTCACCATCACTGAGTAATCATCAGTGACAAATAATATTTCTAGAACTGGCAGCAATATGGTTCCTAGTATCTAGGTGACCTTTATGACAGGGCCTGACCCTGCTCTCAACAGCAACTCAAGTTCCAGGATTATTCCTCTTTAAGGGCTAGCACAGGTAGTCTCACTGCTCTCATCTGCCCTCCACCCCAAAACCCTTCCTGTTTCGGGCCCAAATTGTTCTGATTAAGTCAATTATGAGCACACCAGCTACTGAAATAATTACTTAAGGAAGGAAAAGAGAAGTGAATCTAAATTGCTTTGGTGCTATGGGGACTTGGGGGTTGGAGTGCCCTCCACAGACCCCATGCTCATTCAGCAAGAAGAATTCAAGTCCATCTCAGACCTAGTGCAGGATGTCTGGGGAAAGTACTGGTGAGCTGATCACACACATCGTCAGTGGCAACAGCCTGTGGAAATTAAGGGTGAAGGGAGGTTTCCACCAAATAATGGCAAACAAATTTGCTCCATCTTTCTTTCTCTCATCTAAATACATTAAGTGACCTCTCATTAAGAAGCTATTTGGGAAGGTTTTAGAAATTTTTCAGGGAGTTATATTGAATTACAAGTAATCTAATATTATCTTCATGAAAATATGCTACATTTGGTGTGGGGGAAGTTACTTTTAAAAATAAATCTCTAAATGCCACTTTCCATTAAAGCAGCAGCAGCAAAAAGGGAAATGATGTATTTTAAGGAAAGAAGACATCACATCACTTTCCAGGGTCAGCTATTCCTATGTTTTAAATAAATTCTGAAGAAAATAAGTGTAGTTTTACAGAATAGAGTTCCATGTGTTTCTCATTAAACTTACTACAACAACTTAAAAATATAGCTCTTCTTTCCTCAATATGGTAACTACTAAACTGCCTCTTCAAAAACCCATGCTCTGGCACTTTTTCAGTGACTAGAAAGTTGGCTGTGGAAAACTGAATTGCAAGTATAGTTAGCATCCCATTAAAAAGTAATTTGTGCTCCACAATTTCCCCAGTTTTAAGGCTTTGTTCTGTTCCCAAGCCAAAAATTTAGATCTATCCAAGATGCCACTTTCTCTAAAGTGATGGAGTGAAGGGTTAAGGGGAAGCAGGTGACAAAGGAAAGAACATTTTGAGGGGGTCCTTCTTCCTGCTCTGGCTGCACACCCTGGGCTACTGTGTATCTATAACTCTTTACCTCCATCCCAACCACGTCCCTGTGGCTCTGTTCCCAATGAATTGAGTATAAACTCCTCATTGTCCCAGCAAATCCTCCACAACATGGCTATACTCAACCTGCTCCTTTCTTGAGCACACACTGACCTTTAGGTACTTAGGCTGATAACTGGAAATTTTGCCAATGTACCCATTGCTTTCCTGCTTCCAGGCTTTTGCTTATGCACTGTATTGTACCTGGAGTGACCATGGCAAATATAAAAGTCCAGCTCATCAGAAATCGTGGGAGATGCCACACCACAACAGAGCCCCTTCTCACCCATCCATGTGTGATTGCCTGTCTCACAGGCACCTCTCTTGCACTATATGTGTGTAGGATTGTTTGACCCTTATGCTTAGATGGTGTTCTGCACCTATGTAGTACAGGGAGGTAAATCTACATCCTAGAGAGCTGTAGGTGCCAGTCTAAAATTATATAGCTCACCTTTTTGGAAATGACACTTTTTATACTTCACAACATACATGCTTGTTTTCTTCCTATTTTTCTCCCCTTCAGTACTGGGGGTGTTGAACTCAGGGCTTTCCTGCATGCTAGGCAAGTGTTCTATTGAGCTGCTCTCCCAGCCCCTTTATTATTTTTTATTTTGAGACACGGTCTCAATAAATTATGCAGGATTCCTCTGGCCTCCAACTCAAAGCCTCCTGCCTCAGACTCCTGAGTCTCTGGGATTACAGGAGTGTGCCATGGCACCAGCAACATGTGCTTGTTTTCATACAAAATAATGCAGAGCTTTTTAGTTGGTGCACAGACTGCTCAATAGTGATTCATGGATAGGTTGGATAGGCAGGAGAAGCCCAACAGTGGACGTGCCAGGAGGCAACAGTGATAGAATCACTAAACCTGTCAATTCATATCTATAGAAAATTGATTTTCCTCTTTGCCAAAATTTAGGATTCTTTAACATACTAAAAGTCCAAAGAATAAGCTGGGCACAGTGGCGCACGCTCAGGAGGTGGAGGCAGGAGGATCTCAAGTTCAAGACCAGAGGCAGTCTGCATAACTTAGCGAGCCTCTGTCTCACAAAGTAAAAAAATGGGCTGAGGGTGCAGCTCAATGGTCCAGTACTTGCAAAGCATGCAAGCGCAAGGCCCTGGGTTCAACCCCCAGTACCGAGGGAAAAAAAAAAAAAAAGAACCAAACTTTATCATCACTCGATTTATAACAATGAATTTTTTGTTCTTTATAACTCTGACATGGGAAAGAAAGAGGGATATGTGTATGTGTGTATGTATACGAAGTATGTGTGCACATGAGGGCATATAAAATCTCAATACCTAGATACCTAGATAAATGGGAGAGGAAAAGAGAACAAGTCTCGATTTTTTTTTTCCTCTCCAACCTCAGTGACATATTTTTCCTTGGGTCTTGATCATCACATAGAATTTCTTTTTCAATTTTGAATTCCAGTATTCTACTTTTAGGGAGTAGGAACTGGCAAGCCACTCCCAAAACAACTAGCCATTGAAAACCCTATGGATAGCAAAGAGACACTGTCAGATATAGTGCCGGAAAATGAGGCCCCCAGGTTGAAGGCACACAAAAGACTGCCTCCTCCAAGTAGAGTCTACCATGATGACGGAAATGGAGTAAAGCCCCAGGGTGCTCAACTTGCTGTTGTGGCACCACTCAAAATGAGGAGAAACAACTGTAAACACCCATTAATAGCGAACATGGAATGTACGTAATATGAATCTAGGAAAATTAGAAATAGTTAAAAGAGAAATGGAGCATATAAACATTGACATTCTAGGCATCAGTGAGCTAAAATGGACCAGCATAAGCCATTCTGAGTCAGATAATCATATGGTCTACTATGCTGGGAATGATAAAGAGAAATGGGGTTGCATTCATCATCAAAAAAGACATTTCAAGATCTGTCATGAAATACAATGTTGTCAATGATAGAATAATATCCATACGCCTACAAGGAAGGCCAGTTAATATGCCTATTATTCAAATTTATGCACCCACCACTAAGGCCACAAATGAAGAAAGGGAAGACTTCTATCAGCTTTTGCAATCTGAAATAGATGAAACATGCAATCAAGACATACTGATAATCATTGGTGACTGGAACACAAAGGTTGGAAACAAGAAGGCTCAGTAGTTGGAAAACATGGTCTTGGTGACAGAAACGAAGCTGGAGATCACATGATAGAATTTTGTCAGACCAATGACCTTTTCATTGCAAATACATTTTTTCAACATCATAAACGGAGACTATACACATGGACTTCCCCAGATGGAACATACAGGAATCAAATTGACTACATGTATGGAAAGAGACGATGGAAAAGCTCTGTACAAAATGTCAGAACAAAACCAGGCACTGACTGTGGATCAGACCATCAACTTCTCATATGCAAGTTCAAACTGAAGCTGAAGAAAATTAGAACAAGTATACGAGAGCCACGGTATGACCTTGAGTATATCCCACCTGAGTTCAGAAACCACCTCAAAAATAGGTTTAATGCATTAGACACAAATGACAGGAGACCAGAAGAGTTGTGGCAACACCGAGCAGTTAAAGCAAAAGGAAGACATGATGAAGTTAAGGAACTAAAGCGAAGATTTCAGAAGGCAGCTCGAGAAGACAAAAACAAATATTATAATAACATATGCAAGGAGCTGGAGGCAGAAAACCAAAAGGGAAGAACACTCTGTGTTTCTCAAGCTTAAGGAAATGAAGAAAAAATTCAAGCCTCGAGTGGCAGTAGTGAAAGATTCTACAGGGAAAATATTAAATGATGCAGGAAACATCAAAAGAAGATGGGAAGAATATACAGAGTCATTATACAAGCAAGAGTTGGTAGATGACCAACCATTCCAAGACGTTGCATACGAAGAGGAACCAATGGTGTTGAAGGACAAAGTGGAAGCTGCCTTGAAAGAACTGGTGAAACACAAGGCTCCAGGAATTGATGGGATACCAATAGAGATGTTTCAACAAACAGATGCAGCACTGGAGGTGTTAACATGCTTATGCCAACAGATTTGGAAAACAGCTACTTGGCCAACTGACTGGAAGAGATCCATATTTGTGCCTATTCCCAAAAAAGGGGATCCGACTGAATGTGCAAACTATCGGACAATATCATTAATATCACACACCAGCAAAATTCTACTAAAGATCATTCAGAAGCTACTGCAGCAGTATATAGACAGGGAATTACCGGAAAATCAGGTGGGATTCAAAAGAGGGCGGGGAACTAGGGACATCATTGCTTTTGTCAGGTGGATATTAGCTGAAAGCAGAGAATATCAGAAAGATGTCCATCTATGTTTTATTGACTACACAAAAGCATTTGATTATGTGGATCATAACAAATTATGGATAACACTTCGGAAAATGGGAATACCAGAACACCTAATTGTGCTCATGAGAAATCTGTACGTGAACTAGGAGGCAGTTGTTTGAATAGAACAAGGAAACACTGAGTGGCTTAAAGTTGAGAAAGGTGTGCGTCAGGGTTGTATACTTTCACCCTATCTCTTCTATTTATACACTGAGCAAATAACCAGAGAAGCTGGACTTTATGAGGAAGAACGTGGCATCAAGATTGGAGGAACACTCATTAACAACCTGCATTATGCAGATGACACGACTCTGCTTGCTGAAAGTGAAGAGGATTTAAAACATTTACTGATGAAGATCAAAGATCATAGCCTTCAATATGGGTTACGACTAAACATCAACAAAACAAAAATCCTTACTACTGGGTCAGCATGCAACTTCACATTAAATGGAGAAAAGATTGAGGTTGTCCAAGATTTTGCTTTGCTTGGCTCTATAATCAACACCTGCGGAAGCAGCAGTCAAGAAATCAAAAGACGCATTTCTCTAGGAAAAGCTGTGGCAAAAGATCTCTTTAGAGTATTGAAAAGCAAAGATGTCACATTGAAGACAAAGGTGCATCTGACTCATGCCATGGTATTTTCAGTGGCATCATATGGTTGTGAAAGCTGGACATTGAACAAGAGAGACAGAAAAAGAATTAATGCTTTTGAATTGTGGTGCTGGAGACGTCTATTGAATATACCATGGACTGCCAAAAGAACCAACAAATCTGTCCTAGAAGTACAACCAGAGTGCTCCTTGGAAGCAAGAATGGCCAGACTGCGTGTTACATATTTCGGACATGTAGTCAGGAGAGAACAATCCCTGGAGAAGGACATCATGTTTGGAAGAGTGGCAGGTCAATGCAAAAGAGGAAAACCCTCCACCAGATGGATTGACACAGTGTCTGCAACAATGGGCTTAAACATAAATAAGATTGTTTGCCTGGCACAGAATTGGCAAGTGTTTCGATCTGCTGTACATAAGGTTGCTATGAGTCGGACTCGACTCTACAGCACCTAACAACAACAACAACAACAACAACAACAACAACAACAACAACAACTTTTAGCCCTAAATATTCTATACTCTTGACAGTTGTGCACTATCACTCCCTTCACATTTTCTCTTGGATTTCACAGACATCTCCAGTTTTGTGAACTCTCCATTTTCTACCAGTTCCTCTTTTTGCTTTTTTCACTGCCAGCCCAACCCTAAGGTTAATCACTTGAACTACTATGTGCAAACTACCAGCATCTGGTCTTCCCACAGATGAGGCTGAAGAGCTATGTTAGATGTTGGGAACATGTTAGGGATTTAAGGACACACACACACACACACACACACACACACACACACACACACACACACACGTCCCTCTGTATTCAGGGAGGATTGGCTGCAGGATGTCCCACGATACCAAAATCTGTGGATGCCTAAGTCTCTCAAAGTGAATATAACCTACATTTGCATATAACCTACAAACATCTCATATACCCTACGTCATTTTTAATTACTTATAATACTAAATACAATGTAAATAGTTACTACACTTTAGGGAATGATGACAGGAAAAGTCTGTACATGTTTAGCATAGACACAACTTTTTCAAATAGTTTTGATCTGTATGTAGTTGGTTGAACCCATGAATGCAGAATCCATGGGTACAGAGAGCTCATACACACATGCTAGACTTCAGGTTCACAGCAAAAGTGACAGGAAGTTATTGAGATTTCTCATATACTCCTTGCCCCTCAGTATACACTGACTCCCTTGTGATCAGTGTCACCCACCAGGATGATACATTTGTTATAACTAATGAATCTGTATATCTATCACCCAAAGATCAGGTTAGGATTATGATCACTATCCATTCAGGGAAGAGACACTATTGAAGAATGTTAAACAACTTCCTTGTTTTTTTAGAGACAGAGTCTCACTATGTAGCTTGGGCTGCCGTTGAACTTGCAATGCTACTGTCTCAGCCTCCTGGGTCCTGGGATTATAGGTACATGCCACCACACCCAGCAAGACTATTACCTTCTGATTATGCTTCTGCTTTTTGAAGTGTTCAATGACTATAAAGTGGAGAACAGATTAATGAGTAGCAGAAGTGAGAGCAGGTGACTGAGGAAGGATCAAAGTGAGATGATGGTCTTCTGGTCAGACAGCAGAAACTGTATGTGCTGAAGAGATATTTAGGGATTAGACTACAAAAGTTTGCAGCAAAGCACTGTTCCTGTTATAACAAGAGCACCTTGACATTTTATTGGATACAACTAAAAAAGTACCACATATACTTTTTAAACCATCAATACATATGCATGCAAAGAAGTGCAAAGGAACTCAATTCCAGAGAGAGACAAGTGCCTCCTCAATGAGTGAAGATCAACAGTCATTACCTTCCCCAGGGCTGCTGCTGAGTCAGGTGTGAGCCAGTGAGGACTAAGCCTGACTCAAGCAAAGACTCTTCTGGGGTAAGATGAAATCAGTGGAATTTTCAATGTCTCTGTGGGCTGGTGAGACCAAGTAGAATCTGGAGGAGTTTCAAGGCACAATTCATTCTCCCAGGCCACCAATTCTCCCTCAGGGGATATATACCATGCACGTGGTAGCCAAGGAAGCACGAGACTATGTGGAAAATCAGAGCAGGAGCTCCTGGAAATGTATTGTGCTGAGGTCCTACAGTCCTGCCAAGGGGAGGGACCTGCCGTACTCAGACACTGATCTCGCCCTGAATACATCTGAAACCACACATGAACTGAAGCTATCAAGAAAAAAATAGGAATATGAAAAGAGGAATATGAAGAAACTATGAACCAACTGGATGAAAAGATGGAGAATTTTCACAGAAAAAAATGAAATTTCTGAAACTGATGAAAATGATATCATAGAAAGGAAAAGTAAAATATCTGTTGTTCAGAATTCATTGGAAAAGTTTAACAGTAGACACAATATAGAAAATCAGAAAATATTTTGAACTGAATAGGAAGGAAAATATATCACGATGTGTGGGGTGCAGCTAAGAAGATACTTGTGAGGTGCTGTCGAATCGGGTCCGGGGAGGTAGAAACGGTGATGGTGGACAGGCAGTTGGCAGAATCAGCTCCCCTGTTCCTTCTGTAGCATTGAAGGGAGGGTTGTATCATTCTCATTCTTCCTAACAGGAAATTCAGAGGGGGAAGGGGAAAGAGGCAAGTGGACATGCATGGAGGGAGCTAAATGTGAAGCAGAGGGTAGCAGAGAAAGAAGTATCTTTGAGCTATCCAAAAAATGTTCCTCTTCCCCACATTGCAGCTTCCCCATCTCTGTACCAAGCTGACATCCACTTTACAGGCAGCCTGTCCTGACCACTACCCTCACCTCAGGGTGTGTTAAATATACTCTGTGTATTGATTAAGCTCAGGGAGTTCTTGTCTGGGTATAGATGCAGTAGCTCCTGAGAATTACTTTAACAATTTAATTCATCCAAGGTAATGTGCATGTGATGTTCCTGGTTTCTTTAAATTTGATATCCAAGTGAAGAGAGCTAGGATAATCATATTCTACCAGAGACCTCAAATTCTCATATATATAAAAGCCCTGACAGGAAGAAGATAATGCAGTCTAGAAATCTATTTTAATGATATCTCAAATCTGCTAATATGACCACCTTTCTCCTCTGACAGCCATCCAGCATGAAGCTATATTTCTTCACTCTTTCTGTACCACTGAGGATTTAAGATTATTGTGATTTTTATTATACCAAACCCTCCTAATTTTAACAGTATGGCTGCAAGGACTCTTGAGCCAGCAATTGGAACATCTACAGGGTAGTCATAAGTATAGGCCATATAATGGTGTCTTTATTCCACAGGCCATGATATATGCCAATCATAGTAGGGTATTTGATCATGAGGGGTTCAGTGAGTTACACAAGTAAAAAAATAGAAAGTTTAGTGAGCCTGGGGAATTGTGAATATAGATTAGTGCAATTAGAATTGGTAGAGATCCGGTGAACATGTTGAATAGAAAGTATACTCCTGGGTTTAGTAGATCTGTTTGATTAATGTTGTTGTTGTTAGGTGCTGTCGAGTCATGTCCAACTCATAGCGACCCTTGTAGGGTTTTCAATGGCTGATTGTTTCGGGATTGCCTTGAGAGTGGGTTGACACGTCCTTCTCCCCTTTTTGTGGTGCTGGGAATCAAACTCGAGACCTCAGAGTGTGCAGAGTAGCTCTCTACCAACTGAGCTAAATCCCAGCCCCATTTGGTTAATAGTTGGAATAGAAGTGGCTTCAAGTAGAATATGAAAGAAAATTTAGTGGCTGAGAATGTTATGATTAGAAAAATTTGGAGACAGATTAAGACGGAAATGTAGAGGTTTTTTTCAAGTTATGGATTTTTATGATAAATTATAGGTAAGCAGCTATTGCCCATCCTGTCACTACTGTTTTTCCATACTGTAGGGGATCAGCTTGACCTGACTACAGCCACCTTGGTTGTAACCACCATTTGGCCACCAAGAGGCCCTGACACACCTTCCAAACCCCAGAGGATAAAGCCACTAAAGTATTCAGCCACCCGGGCGCGGTGGCATGCCTGTAATCCCAGCTGCTCGGAAGGCCGAGGCAGGAGGATCGCAAGTTGGAGACCAAAGGCAGACTGCGTAATTTAGTGAGTGAGACCCTGTCCCAAAAAGTTAAAAAAAAAAATAGGCTAGAGGGCAGCTCAGTGGTCCAGCACTTGCAAAGCATGCAAGTGTGAGGCCCTGGGTTCAACTCCCAGTACCGAAAATATATATATATATATATGTATATATGTATACACACACACACACACACACACACACACACACACACACACACACACACACATATATATATATATATATATATATACTCAGCCAAAAAAAGTCCAGGTGCATTCTAGTTGGCCTTAGCCAACCTCCTTCTAGCTTAGCATATAAACTCCTTCCTCCTGCCATGGAGTGCGAATTTTCCTGTGTTGCTGCCACCCAGGACACATGTCTATTTATAAATTCCTCTTTATTTGTCTATTTCTTTGTTCAGAATTTCAGCACCATCTGCTTTGGTCGCCTCTTCTTGTGTACCAGATTTTTCTGGAACACATACCATGCTTCAGAAGGATCATATATCCCAACACTGCCATTTAATCAACAGTCATAAACTAGACTTAGGTATGTAGTGTTGAATGCCTGCAATCCCAGCACTCATGAGGCTGAGACAGGAGAATCTTGAGTTCCAGGCCAGCCTGGTCTACATAGGAAGACTCTATTTTGTTGGGGAGTTTTAAAATTATATCTCATAACTAGGGTCCCTCATGACAGCCTGAGGGGCTGACCCCTAGTTGACCTCAGGGCTCATCTCACTCACTCAAACCAGCCCCTCCCATCGAGTGACAAAGATGGCCCCTGGCCAGTCTGACCTGCTCTAACCACCCTAATTTTGATTGGCTCCCCTCAGCATTTTCAGGTAATAACTGTCCCCACCTGGCAGGTATGACAGTTTACCTGCTGTACCTGTCAGGTGTGTGCCCTGATTGGCTGAATCCCAACATGTGACCCCTCCAAGACCCTATAAAAGTAGGGCTCCTGGACCCCCTTCACCCTTACCTCTGACCATCCTTCAACTGCTACCTGAACCCCATCTTCTGGCAAGCCGGCGGGATCAAGCCCAGGGGCCCAGAAGAGCCAAAGGATTCAAGCAAGCTACGAAGAGCCTCCCAATTCCTCCCATCTTTGGGAAGGAGGGAGATAGAGAAGGCAAGCAATGAGAGGCAAGACCAACTGACCTCCACGGAACACCGGCAGCTGTGGCTGTGCCTGTGCCTTTAAGGCTGAGCTGTACAGCTGTACCAATACATGGAATGCTGCAGGCTTAGAGCCAGCACTTAGAGGGCATAGAGCTCTGCTCTATAGGGGTTGCTTGCTCCTTGCTCTCCATCAGGAGAGCACCCAATAAACCTTACCTACCCTGTTTTACCATCTGAAGGTCTCCCGAAGTCCTTCATTTACACCACCGCGCAACTTGTTACGTTGTAGGTTTGGCTCTAATCTTAGCTGGGCTAGAGCTAAAACCCCAACACTATTTCATACCTCCCTCACAAAAACCAACAACAAAAAATAGTCATAAGCTTATAAAGTTCAAAGGAAAAAGTAGTTAAGGATCACAATTTTGATATATTTCTATTGTAACTATGATATCACTGAAGGAAGTAGCCTGATAAAATGCTGGAACTTATTAAAGACTCAATTATGTTTCTGAGGAAGCATTTTCCTCAAAAGAAAATTAAAATTGTACTTCCACATACATGTTGGGCATGTAGATCTCCAAAAGAAAGTTGCAAAAGAAGCTCATCTCAGCACTTACATTTCTTGACCTCACCAAGAACCCAGGATACACTATTTACAGGACACATGTCTGTTCTTGCAGGGAAAAAGCAATAAGAACTTCCTGCTCTGCCAGGAAAATCATTTCTCCCATTGGCAGAATACAGGAAAGACCTCTTATTTATTACTCTCTTTAACCACATCGAAGGAGGGCTTGGAGGATACATCCTTTTGAGTGTTGCATGGGACTCTGTGATGCTTCTGTGAATCAGGTATATGATGGTTGATATTACTTTAGAAGTACAGCTCGCTCTAAAATGTAGCAGGCTTTCAGGGTTGATTCCACATGTGAATAGTCATAGCCAAAGGTCTCGTGAAGCCATTGAATTAAGGTCTGAGAAATAGTTACAGGTCTTCATTTCCTACACATTCTCTCTCCTTTTAGCTTAGTTCTCATTTATTGTTGTTGTTGTTGTTAGGTGCCATCGAGTTGAGCCCAACTCATAGCAACCTTCACAGGGTTTTCAATGGCTGTTTCGGAATTGCTTTGGGAGTGGATTGCCATGTCCTTCTGCTGTTAGTTGCCATGGGCAACATGAAATCAGAATTTGAAGAGCAACACCCTCTGTGTGTTCCTTTGGCCAGCAGAATGCCTGGACTAGAAGCCCCACACAAGCTCCTGTGGAGGCTGCTGGTTCAGCTCTGGTTTGACAGACTTCAGTTCAGGGTGGAGAAGCAATACACTTTCTTCCCAGTGGAAGACTCCATTCCGAGGTGTCTGAGGCACTTAGAGTGCAGGCCGCAGGCAGAGGCCTGCTCTCAGGTGTCTGAATGACTGCCTCTAGTAAAAGTTCATCTCTCTCAAGTAGGACTTTGCAAAAGTTGGCATTAAGTAACACATATTTTGAATTTTCGTATCACTTCCCCTAATATTACAGCTATAGTAAGCACATTCTATAAAGGAAATTAAGTGTTTAATCACCACATAGTTATTTCCACTTTGAAATAGATGAGACCTTATTTCTCAGCTTTCTTTACTGGAAAACTTTCACTTTTGTCTCTTTTATGTTGTTGTTGTTGTTGTTATTGTTGTTAGGTGTCGTCGAGTTGGTATCTGACTCATAGCGACCCTCTGTACAACAGGGGAAACACTATTGTCAGTGCTTCTCTCCCGTTCATAGGGTTTTCAATGGCAGATTCCGGTCTCCCATCCAGGTACTAACCAGGCCTGACCCTGCTTAGCTTCCGAGATCTGACGGGATTGGATGCCACAGGGCTACAGCTGCAGGCCTCTTTTATGTACAATATTCCATTTCTGGGTGCTGCATTCTGTAGTAGTGAATAAGGCACATGCAAACAACAGAAAACCTGTTATCCTGGCTGCCCAAATGGGGTTTCTATTACTCTACTTAGGCTACTATAATTAACTACTGACTGGGTGGCTTAAAACAGGAACTTATTTTTCACAGTTCCAAAGGCTAAGAAGTTCAAGACTGAGGTGGCAGCCAATTTGATTTTTGATATCTCTTTCTATTTTTATAAGGCAGCCAATCCTATTAGATTAGGATTCCACCCTTATGACCTCATTTAACCTTAACTACTTTCTGGCATCAAATCTTGTCAGATCTCAGAAGCAAAGCAGGATTGGGCCTGGTTAGTATTTGAATAGGAGACCACCTGGTAATACCAGGTGTTGTAGGCACGGTAGAAGGACCTGGCAGCCCACTCCCAAAACAATCAGCCACCGAAAACCCTATGAACAGCCGAGAAGCACTGACACAGTGTTGGGCATGGCACATTGTGGGGGAGTGTTTCATTCTGTTGTAAATAAAGTCGCTATGAGTTGGACCCAACTCAACACCATCTAACAACAACAACTTTCTAAAGTCCCTATCTTCATACACAGATTAGGGTGAGGGCTTTAACCTGTGAATTTTGGAGGGACAAAATTCACTCCACAGTAAGGTGGTTCTTCTTTGTCTTTGTCTCCTTCTCCTCTTCTTCTTCATCTTCCTTCTCCTCCTCCTCCTCCTCCTTCTTCTTTTTCATCATCATCTTCTTCTTCTACATAAAAATCTAGAAGAAAGGCACCCAGGAATGATGTAGCAGTTCTGTGAAGGCACTGCTAGCCTAGCCCCACATGCCTCTCTGCCTTGCTCTTTTATCTTGTGGCTTCTGTTCCAAAATCCACATGATGCCTACCTTATATCTACTCATCTTCATGGCACAAAGGATGACAAAGTGTTACATGTTTATTAAGAAGCAAGAATTTACCCCAGAAATTCCTAGCAGATTGTTACATTTAATTGGCAAGAATTTTATCGTACAAGGATGTTATCTTACCTGACAAGATGTGATCTAGATCTTGAGTTTAGTACCTATGGATAATTTTGCTTGGAACAAAACTGAGATTCTGCTAGTTAGAATGAAGGAGTGAATGGATATTGAGAAAATAAATTTCAGTGTGTGTTGGTGTTCCTTATGACAGCTAATAATAATGCCCAAAGCAGAATTCAATAACAAAATAATCAAGAAGTGTTTCTAACAGTCTGGATCTGTAACTCTTTGAAATTTTAGTTTAATCCACATAAATCTTTTAAATTTTTCTCCATAAATGTTTCTTCTGTATTCTGATTTCCTATATTTTTTTCTGCATTAAAGCACAGTTCAATCTAACACTAACTTTTATATTCAAGCCAAACAACAAATTTGGTCGCCAGTACTAGTTTCTACTTAAAGGATCCAAGACTCCTTGGAGGGCAGCTGAATCCACTCACTGAGTTGGGAAAAAGAATGCCTTCTCCCAAGTAAATCACAAGCCCCTTTTGCCGAGGCGTTGCTGTTGTTAGGTGCCGTCGAGTTGAGTCCAACTCAGAGCAACCCACATAGGGTTTTCAATGGCTGACTGCTTTGGGATTGCCTTGTTACTACATCCTCCTCCCATTTTGCTAGGAATCGAACTCTGGACCTCAGAGACTGCAGAGCAGCTCTCTACCCACTGAGCAGCCAAGGCCTTTTACTAATCATTTATTGTCAGGATTTAAAGACTGGGCTGCAATATCATATTTTGCCAGTAGATGGAGAGATCGTTTAACACTTGATGATTCCTGACCAGAAATACTTTAAATTTGAGTCTTTGAGTAAGGAATCATTGTTTTCTGTTGCCAATTATGTCAATTTGATTTTCTACCAGTTGATTTTACTTAGGATGATAAGTATATGTTTAAGTAGTTACATTAAGCACCAGAATTTAGTTATATATTCATCTTTTAATTAGTGGTAATAGTTCCCTTAAGAAAACCATGTTCATGGCAATCCCAAAGATTTCTTATAGGTAACAACTTTTCAGGTGAACAAACTTTTTTGTAAAGGAGATAGAAGAAAACTAATTAGATGAGTTTAACTGCTGTAGCCACAAAACCTTGGGGTACACTTTTCAATCTTGGTTATATATTGGAATCACCTGCACAGTTGACAAAAATACCAATGTGTTGTTCTTATCTATATCGATTCTAACTTAATCTGTCTGGGATATGGCCTAAGCATCAACCCCTCCCCTGTGATTATATTATGCAGCCAAGATTAAGAAAACTTACCCATGGCTTAAGGTTCCTCATAACTCCAAGTTAAAATCACTGGCTTAAAAGGGCCAACCTTGTCTAAATACAGAGGGGTTGACCACCTGCTGCACACAACTGAGGGCACCAGGAAGGGCCTTCCTCTTCCCTAGAGTAAAACCAAGGCACCTGCAAATCTATCATCATGGACGCGCTTTCTTCTTGCAGAGGATAGTAAAACAGACAAGTCATAAACAGAACTAGTGAGAATCACACTCTGAGCTTTAGCAACATTGCAGTGAATTTGTTTTAATTGTTTTTCAAAGTATAGTCTTTGTGTGAAAGGGACACACAGTTTTGGAATTTGATTACACTGAGGACGGAGGGAGAGCACAGGGTGAAGCCTTCAGTATGGCTTACAGAAGGTAGGCAAAGGTAGGCGCAGTGGTGTGCACCTATAACCCCAGCATTCAGGAGGCTGAGGCAGCAGGATCACGAGTTTGAGACCGGTCTGGGATATATAGTGAGATTCTGTCTCAAACTCCCCCCCCCCCATAAAAAAGGACTGGCACAGTGGGGACTCAAGAGCCATATGCGGGGCCACACACAAGAGAGACTACAGCCAACAGAGAGATGGAATATAATCATCTTCTCGGTCAATTATCAAAACAGCTCTATGAGAGAATTCTCTCCTTATTTCTACATTACAGATGAGGTTGCCCAACTGGTACATGGGGAAGCCAGACCATTTGGGATTCTGACCACTGTACTTTACCCTTCTCATGCATATCAACCCACCTTATGAGCTGAGTGTCTTTAAGCAGATTATCTGTTTCTACTGCTGTTTCTTGTTTACTATTTGGAAGTGTGAGTGCCCATAACTCTGTACTGAGAAAACCAAGATGCAACCTACAGGAAAGTCCTCGAAATCCTGAATTCAACATGGAGATTTGCACCGTTTAGGTCCCAGCCTAGTGTAGCCTTTAATGATCTTTCTGACATTCAGACATTGCTGTCTTTCTGGACTCACGTTTGCCTCCCCTCAAAATTTATATGTTGAAATCTTAATCTGAAATGTGATGTCATTAGAAGGAGCGACCTTTGAGAGAAGATTGGATTGGAGCCCTTATTAAAAAAAAGTTCCCAGAGAGCAGCCTCACCCCTTCCTCCACGTGAGGATAGATAGAAGGTGCCATCTATGAACGGGCAAGCCCTCACCAGACATCGAGTCTGCCAGCGCCTTGATCTTAGACTTCCCTGTCTTCAAAACTGAGAAATAAACTTCAATTGTTTATGAGTCAGTCAGTTTATGTTATTTGTTATAGCAGCTTGAATGGACTAAGACATCCAGGCAAACTCCAAAATTGTTAAACCACTAATAAATGAATGGGGACAAGTACTAGCACTAAACCTGAAAAGTTCATTTATTCATTCACTGAATATTTGATTAAAATATGCCATGTGCTGGCCACTCTACTAATGATCCAGAGTTAAATGAGGCCTGGATTCCATTTCCAGGGAGTTTATAATCTAGTAGTTTAGACATATACAGGCATTATAATTGGAGAATGGTGGTGTAAAATGGTAAATCCCCTCATGTACTACTAACACTAAATCATAATAACTAGGTTTATTGAGTAGCTATTATGTGCCAGTTGTTGTGCTCGATGATCAAGGTTCTTAAATTAGTCCTCAGAAATTCCTTAATGTGTTGGTAAGATGGCCACATGGAGATAAGGAAACTAAGGCACAGAGCGGTGAAATAAATTGTTTAAATTTTCATAACGAGTAAAGGGAAGAACCAGGATCTGGACCCAGACACCTGTACTCCAGAACCTGAAGATAAGTATTAAGAGAGCCTCAGAGGATCTGTGTGAGGTCCCTGGAGGGTGTGAGTGTGACTGTGTGTACAGCCTCACCTTCAGACCCTCCAGCAGGTGTGTGCTGATGTCACGTGGATTCCTCCACATCCGCATGTGGGAAGTGGCAAAATGACCCCAGAGGCCCCTGAGTGCTGAGACACCTGGACTTGAGCAGACAGGTTATTTATACTGAATCACAAAAGTCATGGTCATGGGATCCTGAAAAAAAATGGACACTAATTACCTCAGTGGACAGTGTGAGGTTGATGCTGAATCTTAGTTTTAGGTGGTGCATTCATTTCTAGCAAGTGAGGATGGTAGTGAATCTGGTGACTCACTCTGTTATGAAGTGTGTGCTCAATAGACTGGCCCATGGGCTCACTAACCTTCATGGCCGTTGGTATCCAGCTAGAGAAAGATATCCTTTCCAACATCAAAAGTAGCATTCTGTTAGAGCCTAATTACAGGCATAGAAGTTTCATACTGGGTGATGGATTTGAGGGGGACTCAAATTTCCCAAATCCCAAATATCTTGATAGCCTCATATAGTTATTAAAGCTGGAAAAGTCACCATTAATGTTCCTATTGGTTTAAAGGATTGCACCTGTTAAAATCTGACCTCCTTTCTTGGAGGGAGGACCACCTTTTGAAATGTCAGGGCATACTGGCTCATGCCTATAATCCCAGTGACTCAAAAATCTGAGGCTGGAGCAGGAGGATGGCCAGTTTGAGGCCAGAGGCAGCTTGCACAACTTAGCAAGACCCTGTCTCAAGATAAAAACTTGAGAAATGGGCTGGCACAAGATAAAAACTTGAGAAATGGGCTGGCAGTGTAGTCCAGTGGTAGAGCACGTGCAAAGTATGTGCAGGCCCTGGGTTCAACCCTAAAAAGAAAGAAAGAAAGAAAGAAAGAAAGAAAGAAAGAAAGAAAGAAAGAGAGAGAGAGAGAGAGAGAGAAAAGGAAAGAAAGGAGAAAAGAAAAGGAAAGGAAAGGAAAGGAAAAGAAAGGAAAGGAAAGGAAAGGAAAGGAAAGAAAGAAAAAGAGAGAAAGAAAGAAAAAAATATCAAGAATTGAATTGGTGTAGCAGCCCCTCCCTAGTCAGGTGACTAAGTGAGAGTTAAACAAAAAGAAGACGAAGGCCTCTGACTTACAGACTGAGAGGCCAGAAGGACATTAACAAAGGGAAGGAAGGCTCCCAGGGCCAGAAAGCCCATTGCACAGCCCCACCCTGAACACCAGCCAAGTCTCCTGTCACAGGGACAGCTTCCTCTGAGGAAGACTTTCTCCTCTCAGGAAGTGACTAGACAGGAATAGCCAGGTGCCCTGCCATTCTTCCCTATCAGGCCATTTGCTATGCAGCAGCCAGAGAGATTTTGATGCAGTGGAAATGGGATCATGCCACTCCCCTGCCTGAAACTTCAATAGTTTCCAGTTTCCCTTAGACTTGATGCTAACAGATTTCTTTCCCAAAGCCCACAATGCCTACTTCACTCACTACCTATTTTTCAAACCTCTGTCACTGTAGTCTTTACAGCAAGTGTTAGATAAACATTATTCAGTGCTAAGTATTGGAAAAAAGAAGTGTCTAGTTCCCTTCTATTTTCATGGTTTTCTCTCTTTTCCTTTCGCTGGACCTATCACTCTGCAGGCCTCTTACTACTACATCTAAACTAGCATGCTCTTCCTAGAAGCTAATGGCACGCCTCACCTCACTTTGTCTTCAATTCTGAAAAAGCACAAATGCAGAGTCTACAAATCCAAATTCAAGTACCAGCTCTTTCTAAACTTGGGCTTAGTTTTATTTAGAAATGTAAAACATAATTGGTTTACCATGTTGCTGTGAGAGTTATCTGAGAACGTATAAATACAATACTCAGCACAAACAAAGTCTTTCAAAAATTTCTATTTCTTTCCTCTCCTACCAAAGCCAATCTGTCCTGTGTTTCATGCCAGAGTTCATAATAGCTGTTCAACATCCATTCTTCTTCCTGAGGACAAGCTGGTTTCCTCTGGGGGAGTTGTTTGTTCTCTGCAGTCTTGGTGAGGCTCTCAACAGCTTTCTTCTCTGTGTGCTTGATCCAAAACTCATTTGGTGGGTCCCTTTCTCCCTGGAGTTACAAAGAGATACAGATAGGAAAATAAATGCTGTTTATATGGCCAGAGCTGCTTTGCATCTGCTCTGATTCTCCCTTGCACCCAAAGTTAGTTCTTCAGCCTCTTGTCCATGCTGTAGGCAACTTGTTTTGCATTTAATATGTTCCCATTTAGCTTAAGTAACTAGAGTGGCTTTCTGTTACTTATAGACCAAACTGAGAATCATATCCCCATGACTTTTTGGGTGCTATTATAGTTACCCTGTTTTGTTATTATTATATTTGCAAGACCAGATACGATTTTTAAGACTTTATTCATATATTTTTTCTTTTGTGAAACTTTCCTTGGTGTTTCAATTGCAATTAACATTTCCATTATCTGAAGTCTATCATTGATGACATTGATGAGTTATTATTTGAATATATATCTTTTATTTTCCCTTCAAGACTCCCATAGAATTGAAACCTCTCATTTTGTACAATTAATATATGGTAACAAAAAAATTTTTAAAGAGAATTGAATCAAGTTTTTGAGTGGATGACAGCTGGCTAATCCAATAAACTGAACTAAATAAAGGAACAAATGTGAAATTTGTACCACATAAGAATATTTTAACAAGTAAAAGGTCTTTTCAACATACACTGTTTTATATTCCCCAAAGTAACCAAAGAAGGAGGCAGAGAACATAATGTGGTGGGTACTTAATGGAGTATTTGGGATATTTCCTGTTGGCAAGCCAAAGAACACTGATATGTGGCAGTCACCACATCTACACACAGGCTCTGCATAAGTAATCATATTGGTATCAGAACAGTAACTGTACAATTGCTGTGTGAGTTTTTCCAGGGGAAGCAACGTATGTTGGTGAATGTGCATATTCAAATTGGAAGGGAGAGAGTAGAAAGGAAAAGTTAGAATTTTGGAAGTTTCTTATCTATTAGTTTGAAAATATTTGATTAAAAATTGGCTTTCACACTGTCAGCAAAATAAAAACAGTCTTTTGGTTTTTGTAAAAAAATTTAACCCATATTTATTTAGAATCTACTGTGAACTAGATGCTTTATAGCCAGCCTCCTATTCATCTAGATTTTTTTATTCCCATTCAATAGGACAAGTACCAGTGGCTATTGGATCTTAAATGACTTGGGACACTGTGTTCTGAAATTATCAAGGGTTCTGAGTCCTAAGCTCTTTCCTTCTAACCTCATAAGAATATTGATTTGTGGTTAGAGGAAGCATTGTCCCAAAGAAATCATCCTCTAAGTTGGTAAGTAAAGATTAGACTCTAATAACAGCTTTAGAAGATAACTGAATCAAGAGGACAGAGCCCTTGTGAAGGGGATTAATGACATTGTCAAAAGGCTGGAGGAAACTAGCTAGGGACATTTTTGCCTTTCTCTCCATCCAGGTGAGGCTTCCAGTGTGTGAATTAGCTCTAGGGTAGGAATTAGACATTAATATAGGGTAGGAATGTTCAGCCCCTTTGCCCTTTTCTTCCTTTCTGCCATTTGAGGATGTAGCAAGAAGGCCTTCCTTACCAGACACTGAATCTGCTGTCACCTAGAACTTAGATTTCCCAGCCTCCAGAACTGCAAGAAATAAATTTTGGTTCTTTTTGTTTGGTTTGATTTGGCTTTTTGGTTTTTTGAGACAATGTCTTGCTTTGTAGTCCAGGATGGCCTTGAATTTGAGATCCTTCTGCCTCAGCCTCCCATTAAAGCCTTGTGCCACCACACCAGGCTTTTTCTGTTCTTACTAATTACTCAGTCTCAGATATTCTGTGACAGCAACACAAAGAGAGGACAAACTGATAACCACCACGTCTCCACAAAAAAGCTTGGCTATGACCACTGATGATGCTCTTGTAAGATCAGAGAGCCAGTTGATCCCCTGGGAGCTAGTGTTAATGCTTAGTGTAAGATAATTCCCCCCAAAGAGAAACACAGCATGAGGGTTTTCTATTGCTTCTTTTTGCAAGGTCAAGGCTTTAAAAATTGTATACCAAAGACAAGGAAGCAGGGAATCCTAGAATAGCACACTAAAATCTTACTTCATATGATCATATGACAAATTCAGATTAAGGGAGAACCCAAGGGAATTGATCTGAATTTCATTTTCCTCTTGCCTTTTATCCCAATTACAGGACCGTTTCCAGGAGTGAATGTTTCATGGAAAGCCCACGAGTCTCTTTTTTGTAATCAGGACAGGAAGCCGAATGCTTTAGGGTTCTGTAATTATCTTTTCCATCAGCATTTTCTCAGGAGACTGGCTTTAGTACTCAGAAAATTCACCTCAAGGAAATGAAATTGCTCTGATTTAAAAGCCATGGTTTCTACAGAAACTCATGTGGTCTTTAGCTGTAGAGGTTAAGACTAAGGAGTGATGGAAAGGATCGGGTGAGGTTCAGAGTGAATGAAATGGGAGACCTCATCTTTTGACTGTTACAGAGGGAGTCCAACTTAGTTGCTGCCTATGTGCAGAAAGTTTAAATTATTTGAAAGTCTTTAGAGCATGGATGGTTGTTTAAGGCAGTGTAATCTAGATGTCAACTAGGACGTGCTCTAGAGATTTAAAGGGGAAAGAAGTGCAGAGGTCTCTATCCATTCCAATTGCAACATAACAAACTACTTCACAACTTAGTGAAGAAAAACAACCACCATTTTATTTGCTTATGATTTGATAGGTCAAGAATTCAAGCATTCAGCTGAACTCAGTTGAATTCTAGGTTGGGTGAAAGGTGCAAGAAGACTTTATTTACATATTTACACATTGTATTTTTGTGCTTCTCTGTGTCTTTTCTTCAAGTATCTGCATTGGGCTTCCTCACAACAGGTGGCGTCTGTCTTTCAAGGGGAACTTTTTGTTCTCATAGCAAAGTCAGAAGATAGAGATTTCTTTAGGCCTATCTTCAGATGTCATACAGCATCACTTCTGCTTCAGGTCACAGGGTCAATTCAGATTAAAGGATAAGCGAAACAGACTCACATCAATAGCAGAGAGAAAAGGTACATTACAAAGGAGCATGAGAAATGGGGAATACTGGCCATAAGGCCATGATGGAAGATATAATATACCACACGTGGCCTATGAAGACCTGAATTCATGCTCATCATTTGTCTGCTCCAGAACTTCCCATGAGAGTGGCTGAAGGCGCTACCGCAACTGCACAGTGGTTCAGTTTCCCCCACTGCTTTCCTAGTTCCCTCTCGGGGGTTTGGCTATGACTACTCCCCAGGAAACTTTCAACACAAATCACTGCCTCAGAATTTATCTTTTGGGAATTGACCTAAGAAAGAGTTAATATACTTTTTATAACTCAGAGACCTGCTTTTCTGTCAGGGACATCTATTTTCTTCCTGGAAGTTAGCACCAGGGTAGGATGTTGTTATTTATATTTGATATTTAAACTTGTATTGAGAATGTGAGGATGTGATGGCCTAGCTGTACCAGTCAGATGCATCTAACCAATCTGTAGATTGCAAGCTGGTACATAAACGATGGGGAGCTGTGGGCCCTATGGCAGCAGTGGTGGTTACATGAGGTAAAGTGTTTAGGGCCATCCCTGGCGCTGTGGCTGTGCCCACCATCTGGTACTTGTGATGCTGACAATATAAGCTTAAGTACTTAGTGCTTCTACCAGTCAGGATGGCACTGGTGTCTCAAGAAGTCTACTTTGCTGTGGTTATTTTAAGTATTGCTCCTGATTGCATACCCTGTAAACACCTCCATCTTTCTCTGAAATTCTTAGGTCATTGCAATATCATTACTATAAATCATTTTTTCTTAATTGACTGTATTAGTCAGCTGTCTTCACTTTAGCAGAGAAAACAGGGGAAGAGGTTTATGGGGAGCTCACAATTAGCACATCAGTCCATAATGTTGGCAGGGCCTGTAATAAACAACTTTGCAGCATGGCAGATCAAGAAGAAGGAGGGAAAGCCACACCTCAGGTCCAGGAAGAAAAACCTCCAAATGTCTACCTTCAGGGACCTGCTTCTACAAAAGGCCTGTCTTCCAAAATTCCACAGCCTTCCAGGACAGTGCCATCAGCTGGGGCCTAAACAGCATCAACTTTGGGGGATCATTTAGGTCCAAACCATAACAATAACCAGAATATTTTTCTTATGCTTAAAATTAAGAGCCACAACAATATATCTTCCATAAAATGCAATATTTTGGTTTGTCATTCCATGTTGAAGGTCTTATGAAAATGTTTAAGAATATTACCTAAGAAAGAAAACACAGCAAGGTGTGGTGGCACACACCTTTAATTCCGGGGACTCGGGAGGCTAAGGCAAGAGGATCCTGAGTTCAAGGCCTGAGGCAGCTTGTGTAACTTAGTGTAACCTGTCACAAACCCAAAAGTTAAAAAGGGTCTGAGGGTGCAGCTCAGTGGGGGTGTAATTGCTAGCATGCACAAAGTCCTGAGTTCAGTGCCTCAGTACCGGAAAAAAAAAAAAAAGCACATTTTTCCTAGAAATTATTTGAGATCTAAATGTTTTAGAAAAAAAGGCATGTGCTTAATGTAGGTCATGAGATATAGGTTATGGTACTAATCCATGGCTGGTTACAAAAGCCCTTACCACATTCAGGAAGGCAAGCCCAGAAGTCATTATGCTTTAGAAAATGTTCCAAGTTTTGTTTTCAGTAATACAATACTAGTGGTTTTAGAAAAGTGCATGAACATTGGTTTAAAACCCAAAAGAAACTATGTACTTTCAGCAGTGATTAATTAATAGGAAGTACAGAAGAAATATTATGCTGCTTGTTCTTTCTTAATGATGCAAATCTCAAACATGGTTTTAAATTTATTTTCCAGGTCATTTGGTGGTTCCATAAATTAACCTATTTCTATGGGACTAAGTTACATATTTTATAATTTAAGACTTGGTCTTTTTTTTTTTTTTATCTCCAAGCTTAGCTTTCTGAATAAAAGGGCACAGATTTAAATAGCAATTAAAGATAGCTGATAAATTCATCAAAACCAGTTTTATAGCCCTATTATGCATTATGGTTATTTTAAAAAATTATTCCTTATGCACTCTACTCCTTATATTCTAACAATCTTTTCTGCCTCCTTTCACCAAGAACTTCCTAATTGAACATCAGCTGTTCTATGTCATATTTCCACCATTGGTCCTTTCTAAATAATCCAACCATCTTCTTTACCTTTCACTTAAAGAAATGAAATCATTTACTTGCGGGAGAGGGGTTATATGTTTGCTTATTTTTCTCATCAAGACAATCTTAAATTTAAGGTCAAGGATCTTTAATGTGCTTTGTTTTTGAAATGAAAGAATCAATAAACTAACAAATTCTAAGGTATGGACATGGCCCAACGAGTGAGAACTGTATTCATTAATGGAAGTCGTTTTTGTTTTTCCAGCCTTGTGCCTATTTCAAGGCTGAAGCTTAACCCATCATTGCTTCTCTTACATGTAAATAGGAATATGTTTTCAGAATATAGTGCTTAAGAGTAGAGGTGGTTTATGCCCCAGTAAACTCCCATGGTTGTTGTATAATTTAGTCTGTTTCTCATCCTATCAATGAGGTGGGGTGATGTTTCATCCCAGAGAATAGCCACAGTCGTGGAAAGAGTTGGGGCTGCACACCTATCACACAGCTCTATTCATTTTCTTCTCTCAGCCTGAGTGAGGCACACAGAGCTAGTGGCAACTTCCATGAGCAGAACTCTATGTTGTTTTGATTCTTTCCAGTTCTTTCATTTGCCTAAGCATTTGTCTTGAGAATTTACTGAAATACATTTTTTTATTCTGAACTATCTTCCAAATTCCATTTGCTTCCTAGTTATTTCTAATGTTTATTTTTTATTATCTGAAGACATTTATAAATGTTTTTTGACAACAGAAATATACTCCCAGAAATTTTTTCCTTCCTGTTAAGTGCCTCATTAAGTTTATCTAGTAATTTGCTGGCAAAATCAGAGCACAGACCCTGTAAACCTTATCAACACAAGAGAAAAAAAGAAAACCCCCATATAATATTGAGTGCTTCTCTAATGACCCATATACAAGGGATGACCTACGGAAGTTAATAGCAACAGAGACTTTTTTTTTTCTGAAAATTTTAATGTACACCTTAATGTGATTCATTCTGACATGCTTTTCATTGTGACATTTCCATATATGCATTTTGATGTACATTATTCATATAGGTTCCCCCTTACCCTCTTGTATGCTTCCCCCTCCCTCCTACCCTCCCCATCTAAGACTTCTCTATCTTTTACTTGGTAATATTTTTCTATATGTCCTTGGGTTCCAGTTCACAACAGAGACTTTTTACATTCCTCCTGCCTCAATATGAGAATCTTGAGATAAGACTGCTGTCTGTCTTTTGTTCTGGACTGGGTCACTGCTGAAGGTGGCCAAGGGACATAATAGTTCAATATTGTTGGACCACCAGGTCGTATATGAAGTATGATTTAAAAATATGGTGAATATTCCAATCAAAATGAAAACCATTACAGTAAAAGATATATAGACACTAATCCTTCCCTGACCAAAATTGCTCCCCCTGGCTTTAACACATTATCCCAATGCTCTTACCACTTTCTGAGCAGTTTTGTTGTTGTTGTTGTTAGGTGCCGTCGAGTCGGTATCCGACTCATAGCGACCCTCATAGGGTTTTCAATGGCTGACTATTTCGGGATTGCCTTGGGAGTGGATTGCCAGGTCCTTCTCCCATTTTTGCGGTGCTGGGAATTGAACTCGGGACCTCAGAGACTGCAGCTCAGCGCTCTACCCACTGAGCCAAATCCCAGCCCTTCTGAGCAGTTTTAGAAGTCCTTTTTCATGAATGCCTTTAGTTGCACTGCCTTGGCTGCCTTGATGTGTTTCAGGACTTTTACCTTTCATGGCCACTTAGACTTTGGGGAAGAGCCAGCAGTTTCACTATGCCAGATCCAGTGAATAAGGTAGATAAGGACACACCATAAATTTGTTATTTGACAGAAATCTCCATACCAGGAGCAATGTATGGCACAGAGTGTTGTTGTGATGGAGGATGAAACTAAAGAGACTCATGAAAGGGACTTCTAGAACTGCTTCAGCAAATGGCAAGAATGACAGGATAGGTGTTCGAAGCCAGGGAGAGTATTTTGTTGTGGGATTAATAACAACCTGTCTTTTACTGTAATAACATTATAAAATGTAAACATGCACCATATTTTTTGTTCATGCCTTGTACATATTTTTTCTGATAAGAAAAAAGAACTATTAGAAAGGAAAGGATGGAGAAAAGTGATGGGGTGGGAAGAGTCAGGTACAAGGAAGAAATAGTACTAGGAGCAAATAAGAGGGAAGAGAAAAGGAGCCAGTGGAATGTGATGGAGAATAAAAAGAAGGAACAGTAATGTCAAAAGGGTGAGAATGGTATTCTTATATACTTCCAGACGCAGATTCATCTCCTCAACAGCCTAGGCTGCCTTGCATAGTTTCTAGATTGAAAGAATTGGCTTCTTTTATGATGTAATCCCCAACTCTGTCCTCAGCTTGCCTTTTTGGTTGTCAGAAAGTTAAGAGAAAACTGACAATATGTCGGTCTTTCTCATTACTCACAGGAGTCTGGTTGGGGAACCGTCGGATTCAAAAAATTATTTCAAATCAAAGTAATTTATGTCTGGGCTTTTAGATGCATACTGTGATAAAGTGCGGCTCAGTAATCTAAGCAATTAATTGGAATGAGCAGCCTCGTTCAGATAAGAAAAGTTTGTGTCTACTACAGCCTAGACTGTAAAGTGTGGTTGTTTGGAAATGGGGCTTGTACTCTCATCTTCCACTTAGTAGATATTTGTTGTTATTGTTGTTAGGTGCTGTCGAGTTGGTGTCCAATTCATAGTGACCCTATGTACAACAGGCAAAACACTATTGTCAGTGCTTCTCTGCTATTCATAGGGTTTTCAGTGGCTGATTGTTTTTTTGGGGAGTGGGTTGCCAGGTCCTTCTCCCAAGCCTACAGCACCTAGTGTTCCCAGGCGTTCTACCATCCAAGTACTAACCAGGCTGGACTCTGCTTAGCTTCCAAGATCTGATGGGATCAGACACCACAGTGGTATGGCTGTGTGCTAGTAACTGTTTAGTTTTGGGAAATTGTCCTAACATCTCTGTTCAACCCATCCATAACAGGATGAGCTTGAATTAGTTTAATTAGGTTAAACATTATACAATTTGATGGTTTAAGACATTTCTTGAGATCCTTTGCATGTGTGATTTGAGGAGTTGCAGGCCATATGGAGATGAGTGCAGCAATTACACAGGGGCCTGGAACACGTGGCGGTTGAGAGCACAGGCTCTAGAAGACCTGATTTAAATCCCAGCATTATCATGTAACCTTGGGCAATTTATTAATCCTATTTCAATCTAATTCTTGAATATTAAGAGAAAAATGATTAAATATAACTAATCCTGATTTAAAAGCAATTGTCTAAAGGGTCAGAATAACCTAGTTCTCCCTGCCCAGTGTCTAGCCAAATGAGTAATGCCTTTTTGCTCTTTGTTTTCTTTTTCCAATTCACTGTAACGTGGAAATCTCACCACAGTTGCCTCAGGGTAGTTGTTGTCTTCAACAAGGCCGTCCTTTATTTTGTTACTGGAAAATCCAAGAAACTTTTTAGTTCTTATGTTATCATTTGTCACATTTACTATGATCTTCTATCACTTCCTTCTTAAAAATACCCTTTTGATTTCTGAAATATTGTTCTTCTCATTTTCATCTGAACTTCCAGTGACTTCTTCCTTATTAAAATAGATTATTGAAGTATGAATAGCATAAATGAATGATCTACTGATTTGTGCGTTTAAGAGAGACAGCAAGTGGCTAAGCTAGCCCCATGGTGTCTAACACTGGTACTTGGATAAATATTGATTTTATTTTAAAAAGTTGATAATTTTGTGTGTGTGTGTGTGTGTGTATGGGGGGGGAGAGAAAGAGAGAGAAAGACAGACAGAGAGACAGAATTGGTTAGCCTAAGACTAAGTGGCTATAAAAAAACAACTAACAATTATTCAGTGGCTTCAGTCTTCTTTCAATAAATGTTCCTCCTATATGATGATGTGCTTTAGGGGTCTTTCATAGATACTTTTATCACTTCATGTAATCTCATTAGAAGATCTCACTTAGGCTCAGGGCTACAATAAGCATATCCAGAGCCCACATTTTTTCCTGAACCCTTTCTCCATTGATCAACTGAGTCTAAACAGCTAATATCCTACAGGCAAAAATAGGGAATAGCCCTCATCATTCTCTGTGAAAATATACCAATCTCTTTAGTTTATTTTCCCATAAAATTCTCCTAGTAGCCAAAACATAAACCTGAAACTCACCTGCTATTTGCCCATCTTCCTCACTCACCCCAGGTCCTATCAATTCTACCTCTTTAAGAACATGTCAGACATGCTTACTTTCCACTGTCATTGCTTCTGATTCTTGCCTAGATTACTTCAGCAGCCTCCTATGTGCTCCATGCCCTCATTTTCCAACATATTTCCCATTTGGAAGATCATTCTTGTCTCAGAAAGCAGATCTATTTTTGCAAGTCCCTCTTTGACAGTGCAAGGTTTTTCATGATTTGAACGCTGACCTGGCCAACTTCATTCCTCAGCAGTCACCTCCCCTCACATATTCTATGCTTTTCCCCCTAACCCCGAATGAAGCACATTCTTAAGTGTCATTTAGCTGAATTCCACATAGCCTTTCTGTTCCTCGACCTTGTGATTAACTCCATCTTACCTTAGGAGAAGGTAAGGGTTAATTTGCTCTGAGAAGACCTCCCTGAACTCTATTTTCACTCCTTGCTGAGATACTGTGTTCCCAAGGAATCCTGTTGGGTTCTACCAACTGAGCTAAATCCCAGCCCTTGGTTTTAATAGTGACCTTATTAAGTACAATATCTGCAGCCGTAGCCTTGTGGCATCTGATCCCCTCAGATCTCTGAAGCTCAGCAGGGTCAGGCCTGGTTGGTTACTTGGATGGGAGACCACCTGGGAACACAGGTGCTATAGGCTTGGGAGAAGGAACTGGCAGCCCACTCCCAAAAACAATGAGACATTGGAAATCCAATGAATAACTGAGAAGCACTAACAATACTGTTTCACCTGTGTATGTAGGGTCCCTATGAGTTAGACACCAACTTGATGGCATCTATCAACAACATACATTTAATTTAAAATTTTTAAATTTCATCAATTATATACATGCATATTATTTAAAACAAGCATATTATTAAAATTCTGATTTTTAAAATTATTATTTAAATCAAGCAGTTTTGTAAGAATTATTATGAAATATAATATACTACTGTCCAAAGTCAGCTACTTCTAACTCTTTTGCCTTTCTTTTTTATTTCAAACTTCATTATTGCCAAGTGACAAACTTCTACTACTTGTATTGCCATTTTTTAATTTTTCAGTCTTCACTTTGTGGAAAATGAGGATGTAATGCTTTCTTCATTCTCTCTACACAGGCCATCAAATAAAGACCAGCATTACTGGCTCCACATGCATAGCTCCTAGGAACTGTGATGACATCCCAACCAATGGGAGGTCATAGTGAGGTTACTCTACTTGTTCTAAATACACAGGACTAGGGTTTTCTCTCTATTTGGTATTGCTTTGCCTAAGGTTATATGGTTTTATCTAGGCTAGGATTCTTCATT
Source organism: Pedetes capensis (assembly GCA_007922755.1). Lineage (NCBI taxonomy): Eukaryota > Metazoa > Chordata > Mammalia > Rodentia > Pedetidae > Pedetes > Pedetes capensis. Next base: position 79,314 of record VMDO01003694.1, on the reverse strand, counting down.
AGTATCTCTAATATGATGTTTAATAGGCATCTCATTTTAGAGGTCTCTGTGAAACTCCTTTCCATTCTCTTCTCCCACAAATTTTAGCTTCCCTAGACTTTGAATTGCAACCCTATCTTTCCTACTCAGCAAGATGACTGAGGGCTTCTTTAATTCCCCTTCTCTGAAGGACACACTGGAAGTGAATGAGATGGATTATTTCTCATTCTTCAGATTTCATCTCTCAGGCTTCTCCTAAACACCATAAAAAGTAGGCGCTGCTTGCTTATAATTTAGATGGAGAGGCTCCTGGCATCCTTCCTTAAGGTTATGATTTATGAAATATTTTATGTGACTTATTACACTTAATAAGTCATTATTCCCCTAATTAGTAATATGTAAATTTCATTCCTTGATTCCTTGAAAGTCTCTCAGTGCATGTACTGGGAACACAGTGCCATTGCTGACATAGAACATTAATCCATGTATGTCAGTTGCTAAAAGAAGATGGATACTTCCATAATGTCTCACTGATGTGAAAAGGAATAGCGTCATGTGAACTACATACAGCAAGAAGATACTCTTGCAAGAATTTTCTCAGGTGAGAGGTGTTGGTATCATCAGGGCTTTGAAAGTGTTCTACCACTGAGCTGTAACTTCAGCCCATTTTTTAATTTTTTATTTTGAATGAAGGTCTCACTAAGTTATGCAGGCTGCCTCTGGCCTCAAACTTGTGATCCTCCTGCCTCAGCCTCCTAAATTGTGGTGATTACCAATATGTGCAGTGGCACCCAGCTGAAATATTTATAATTAGAGATTGACTCTTGCAATGTGAGTTGCAAACATTGCTCACCCAGATTGTCATTTGTTTGGAATTTTACTTATGGTGTGTATTTGCCAAGCAGGAGATTGTTTCTTTTTAAATAAATTATTCATTTATAGCTTCTCAGTGTTAAGTCCTAAAAATTTCTTTTCAAGTCCAAGGTTATAAGGGAATTCTTCCATGTATTTTTAGTTATACACTTATATATTTTATTTACTTGAAATTTATTCAGATGTTTTGCTTGAGGTATGAACGTAATTTTATTTTTCCATATGGTTCCCAATTTCCCAAGCACCATGTGTTAAAAAGTCCAGCTTTTCTGGCTTTTTAATGTAAACCTCATAGCATAGTAAATCTAAGTGTGAATTTAACTCTACTTCTGGACTTTTGATTCTGTTCTATCAGCAGAGTAGAACGTGGGAAGCAGGAAGAGAGAACCACAAGTATATCTGAGGTCAAGCCAAATTTATTACTCATTAGGGAAGACAGAAATATGTTTTCTGGAAACAATCTCTCTAACAAAATAAAGAGCTTAGTTTATAGAGTTTGGGGAAATATGACGGTTATACATTGGTTGATTTCCAGAATCGAGAGGTTTTCAGGATTGTGTGACATTTAGTGTGGAGTTCAAGGAACAGCTGACATCCAGAGTGGGTATACTGAACAGAAAGGTGAGATCCATGGATTGGAACTGGTTTGAATCAAGTCCTGATTGAAACTGGTTGAATCAAGTTGTAGTTACTTCTTTGCAACTTTAGACTAGAAACAAAGAGCAGTCAAATTTGGAATATAGGAACTTTTTCTTCTTTGTTCTTTTTGTTCATCTCTTCATGCTCTGTGTCAATTCTGAAAGGCACATTATTTTTTATAATCAAAAGTCTTATAGGTCTATGTTAGCATTTTATGAGTGAGTTATGAAATTACTCTACAAGCCATGAATAGTACATCTGGTTTATGTACAACTCTTGGTGATTTTATTTTTTACTGTTATATTTTGATCATCTATTTCCCCCATTGTCTATAGCTATAACACTCTGGCACCCCATCTTGTTTGATCTTAGAAGCTAAGTAGGGTCAGGCCTGATTAGTACTTGGATGGGAGACCACCTGGGAATACCAGGTGTTATAGGCTTGGGAGAAGGACCTGACAGCCCACTGTGGAAGCAATCACCCATTGAAAACTCTATGAATAGCAGAGAAGCACTGACAATAGTGTCAGACACAGCAGAATGTCATGGAGTATTTAGTTATAATATACATAGGGTTGCTATGAGCCAGACCTGACTTGACGGCACCTAACAAGAAGTAGCTATCCATCCTGAAACCTATGCACAAACATAAAGATATTTTAATAGAACTAATACTTTTAATTTGAAAAAATCAGGCTATTAAAATAATTGCTTATAAATAGGAAGGATGAGTTATCTTGTCAGCGTCTACAATATGCAGACTTGACAGATAGAACAGGGAGTTCTAACACTATTGAGAAACATGGGAATATTTGGAATAATCTTGTTTATGGCATTTCAGGTTTGCTAAATTATTCTCAACTCGTCTATATGGGTTTCATCTTTATAAATTTTGTTGCTGTAATTTGTTATTCTGTTCTAGTTTTCCATGTAAGTTTATCCATTTAAACTTATTTACTTAATTTTATTTTATCCTTCACTGCCATTTTATTGAAGTTTCAGTTGGGGGTGAAGACAAATCCATGTATTCACATTTCTTCAATTAGAAAACTTCCCATAGTATTACAGTTATTACTTTACTCATTTGTGTCTTTGACTAATTTGAATATATCCTAAGAAAATACCTGACATTCCTTTTTTGTAGAGTTAAAGTTCTAGCCCATGGTAACTAACCACTATAGATTCTTACTATATAATTATTTTAATTAACTTGTACACTACAAAATACAGGCACAGCTGAGAGGAGGAACACTTTCAAGGTTGAATTGGGAAATCTTCCATCAGTGTTGTGGTCTAATTGAATTGTTTGGATCTCATAGGGGTGCAAATTTTTCTCTTCAGTTCTCATTATCTTTTTATATCCATTTTTCCTCAATCTAGGCAATCTTAGATTTGAAATGACTAAATCTTACCCAGAAAAGGCCAGAACTTGGTAACAGAGAAAATTGCTGTCATTTCATGTCAAGAAAAATTAATCTCATTTCATGATGATATGCGGCACACTATAATAAAATCCCAACACCACCACTGCCTGTTTTCCCAGAAAAAAGTATAAGCAGTTCATTTCAAGAACTGCTTTCTCAGCACAAAAAGTTGTTCATGAAAGGATCAGCTTTTCCTTTCTTTAAAATCACTGGATTGAAGCTGTTTCTATATGGAAGCCCTATGTCCATCATTGCAATGATAGTGCATTGGCCTCCATGAAATGTAAAAAAATAAGAAAACCAAATCAAACACACATGGAGCATTCTTATATGCATTTATATAGATATTTGTTGACTTATATGAGGGAGTCCCATTTGACTTTAAGAATTAAAGAGCTGATCGTATTTTGATTTTACCACTCCATCCAAAAATGCTAAATGAATATTCTAATCAAAAAGAAGAAAATCCCGTTTACATTTAATAAAGCACTAAAATCCAATATTCCTTCAATCTATCTGTTCTTCCTTACTTCTTTTTTCTCCTCCCACACTTCTTAGAAGAGTTTACACTTAATAAATGGTAAAAATTATTAAGGAAAAAAGGTATGTAGTAAAAGAAAGTCTATGGACCATCACTGACTTCTTGTTCACCTCTCCATCAGCAACTGCTAACCCATAGCCAGTTTATTGGGAATCATTCTGGTTACACTATATCCTCTACATGTACACATATGCAGTTATTAAAGTTCTGATTTTTTCTCAAGTGTTTGCATATCACAAATACTTTTTAAATCTTCATTTTCATTTAATATACATGAGATTCCATATTTGGGATTCATGTTAACACCTGTGATTGCCATTGTATGGCTGCAGCAATATTTAACATATGATTTACTGATGAAAGTTTAGGTAGTTTTTACATTTATATTACTACAAATAATGTGGTAATATATACCATAGTACATAATTCTTCATACACAAGTAATAAATATTCATAGAGTAAATTCTCAAATGTGTACATGCCAGAACATAATGTATGCATGCTTAGTATTTTAATAGACATTTCCAGTATGCTAGTTTATAGGCACACTGGCAATACATGGATTCTCTGGGTTTCTCCACATTAGATATATTATCAATTTTTTAAATCTTAGCATCCTGATTGCAAAATAGAATTTCATTTTGTTTCACTTTGTAGTTCTTTATAAATAAGATTCAGCATCTTTTTCATGTGTGTAAGTACCGTCTAGATTTGACTTTCTATTTTTTGTCTTTTTATATTCTGTACCTATTTTTCTATTGGGTGGTTAATTGGTACAACCTTATATCAATGGCATTAGTTTCATCTTTTCTATTGCAAATATTTTTTTCACAATTTCTATTTATTTTTTGATCTAGTTTACTATAAAATTTTTATCTTTAGGGTGTCAAATATATCTTTTTACTTGTTTTTGGTTTTGTTTTTTGTTTGATTGCAGAGGGTTGGAGGGGGAAAAGAAAGAAAGAAAGAAAGAAAGAAAGAAAGAAAGAAAGAAAGAAAGAGAAGTATAAAATGTTTCTCCTAGCTTCTTTAAGTGTCCTCATTTGTCTTGTTTTACATTTAAAAAATGGCCTGAGATACACTTTGATCTAAAAAATGACACACGACTTCAACAGTCATAATGTTGATAATTTGGAAATAATTTAGCATTTAAAAGTAAAGTTATGTCTGTTACTTAGCTTAAGTTACAGTGCAGGTCAGTTAGCATTGTTCCAAAAAACCAGTACCCCTGAGGAGCAAACACAAGCTCTTCTGTTATTCTGATCTCTCTCAAGTCATGCTTTTATAATTAATATACTGGATGTCAGAAAAAACAATTTTTTAAACCTATTGAAAATTGGACTGGGTGCAGTGGGGCACACCTGTAATCCCAGAGGCTGGGGACGTGGAGGCAGGAGGATCGCAAGTTCGAGACTAGATGCAGTCTGTGTAACTTAGTGAGACTCTGTCTCAAAAAGTAAAAAATGGGCTGGGGGTACAGCTCAGTGATCTGGCACTTGCAAAGTTTGCAAGCATGAGGCCCTGGGTTCAACCTCCAGCACCACAAAAATAAGTAAGTAAGTAAGTAAATAAATAAATAAATAAATAAATAATACAACCTATTGAAGATTATTACCTATTATCTTAATGAAAATTAGAAAGGGAACCCCACTGGTGAAATTAAAAGTATTTAATTGTATGGATGGATCAAAAAATTAGAGATATCATATAATTATGCATGAATAGGGCTTGAGAATCCATAGAGGTTATACTTTGCATCCTAAACCATGGAGCTTCAGTCCTGAATCTTTAAATAGTCCTGGATCAAGATATTGGTTTAGAATGCAAAAATTTTTTCCCATTCAGTGGGGATTTCCTTGACTCTGTTAATTATTTCCTTTGCTGTACAGAAGCTTTTTAACTTCATGTAATCCCATTTATCTAAGCTTGTTGCAATTTCTTGAGCAACTGGAGTCCTATTAAGGAAATACTTTCCTATGCCTATATGTTAGAGTGTATTACTTGTCTTCTATTAGTTTGAAAGTTTCTGGTTTTATGTTGAGGTCTTTTATCCATTTTGAGTTAACTCTCATGCATATTGAGAGATGTGGGTCAGTTTTCATTTTTCTGCATGCAGATGTCCATGTTTCCCAGCACCATTTGTTGAAAAGGCTATCCTTTTTCCAGTTTATTTGCTTTGCTCCTTTGTTGAAAATTAGATGATGATAGGGTGTTGAGGTATTTCTGGATCTTCTATTCTGTTCCACATGTCTTCAGGCCTATTTTTGTGCCAGTACCAACCTGTTTTTTCCACCACTGCCCTATAGTATAGCTTAGAGTCAGGGATTGTGATTCCACCTGCACTAGGTTTGCAGTTTAAAGGTCTAATTACCAGAATTTATAACAAAACTTAAGAAAAAAAATATCCAAGGGAACAAATAACCCAATACACAAATGGGCAAAGGATTTGAATAGACACTTCTCAAATGAAGAGGTCCGTAAAGCCATGAAACACATGAAAAAATGTTCAATATCCCTAGCCATTAGGGAAATGCAAATTAAAACAACTCTGAGATTTCACCTTACACCAGTAAGAATGGCCAAGATCAATAAAACAAATAACAACAAATGCTGGTGAGGTTGCAGAGAAAAGGGAACACTCTTACATTGCTGATGGAGCTATAAATTGGTCCAACCACTGTAGAAATCAATATGGAGGTATCTTAAAAAACTAAAAATTGATCTACCATATAACCCAGCTATAACACTATTGGTAATTTACCCAAAGGGAGATGTGTCATCATACCACCGAGACACCTGCATCTCCATGTTCAGTGCAGCACTTTTCACAATAGCAAGGATATGGAATCAACCAAAGCGCCCATCAACAGAAGAATGGATAAAAAAAACTATAGTATATATACACAATGGAATACTACTCAGCAATCAAAAAAGTGAAATAATGCCATATGCAGCAAAATGGATGGAATTGGAGAAAATTATTTTAAGCAAATGAACACAAGCTCAGAAAGAGAAATACCACATGTTCTCATTCATATGTGGGAGCTGAATCAAAATTATAAGAAAGAAAAAATCCTATGTAGAGGTCGGAACATAATAATAATAAAAAAGCTAAGAATGGTATTATTATGGATGGACTAGAAAACTCATGTAATAGTACTGACAATGTAAAAAGAAAGTTCACTACAGAAAAAGTTTCTATCTTAAACAGAATTGGAACCCAAGGATATATAGAAAAATATTACCATGAAAAAGCAAATGGAAGAGAAGTCTTTGGTGGGGGGGGGACAGGGGAAGGAAGCGCACAAGAGGTAAGGGGGAACTTATCCGCATAATGTACAACAAAATGCATATATGGAAATGTCACAATGAAAGCATGTCAGAATGAATCACATTAAGGTGTACATTAAAAATTTCCAATAAAAAAAGATATTGTTTTAAAAGTTTGGCAGATGATGATTATGTAATGATGTTAATGATACAAATAGCAGAATCCTTTCTCAGGAATGTTGTCAGGGGTTCCTCGTGAATATCTTATGCAAGTTAGTGGTTGGAGCACCTCAAACCTTAAAGTTCATAGGATAATTTCTGTAAACATTCATTTCATCAAGTTTATAGGACAGATTAGGTGTGGATTATTCTGTGCCTTTTGACATTGATTATTTATTTAAGAAGTGTATGGGGGTATAGATACAGGTGTGGACTTGTTTGGAAGCTTGTTTTCTTTCTAAACAATGGGAAATCTGGCTTTGTACTTCTCTTCAAAGGTTTTCAATGGCTAGTGTTATATACTCAAACTGAAGTCTATATACCTCGGTAGGCTTAGCTTGGGAGAAATTAATTCATTACTGATGGTCATTCTTATGTTATAAATTACATCTGTTAAGTAATCCATATTTTCCTGCTCATTTGAAAAGGTAAATTCCCATAGATACTTGATCTATTTTAGAATTATTCTTTTGGCTTACTCAGCCTATGCCTGCATCAAGCTATTAAGGTGTACATTAAAAATGTCCAATAAAAAAAGAATTTTATGGAGTATATCTAAGAGTTTATTTTTTTCATATGAATTATGAATTTTATCTCTCCATCTCCAGAGCATAACAATTCATTATTATTTTAATCTATGTATTTATCTATCTATCTAGCCTGCAGCTGTACCTCTGTGGTGTAAGATCTCATCAGATCTCGGAAACTAAGCAAGGTTAGGCCTGGTTAGTACTTGAATGGGAGAACGCCTGGGAACACCAGGTGATGCAGGCCTGGGAGAAGGACCTGGCAACCCACTTCTAAAAAACAATCAGCCATTGAAAACCCTGTGAATAGCAGAGAAGCACTAACAATACTGTTTTGGCTGTTGTACACAGGGTCGCTATGAGTCCCACACCAACTCCATGGTATCTAACACAACAACATCTATCTATCTATGTATCCATCCAACCATCTTATATAGTGCTTACCAGATACTAAGTCTTAACAAATGTTCACTCATTTTCATAATAATCCTATAAGAGGTTATATTATTATCCCCATTTTATAAATGAAGACATTATATCAGAGAGGTAGAGTATGAGCATGCTAAATTTATAAACTAATTTGAGAAATCTTTCTTACTTTTAATTTTATTAGCCAAGAAAAGGCATTGTTTTCTTTTATATTTTTCAGTAGGCTTTATAATTTTCTTCCTATAATACACTTCTAATATTCACTCTTTACTTGGAAAGGGAATTGTTCCTATTCATTACATTTTAAAATGGATTTTTGCCTATATATCAAAAGGCTCATGGTTTCTCAAAATTAGTTTGGTGTCCACCTACCTAGAGAGTTGTTGTTAGGTGCCATCGAGTCGGCCAGGGATACCTGGCCAACTGACTGAAAGAGATCCATCCATATTTGTGTCTATTCCCCAAAAAAGGGATCCAACTGAATGTGGAAATTATTGGATAATATCATTAATATCATACACAAGCAAAATTTTACAAAAGATCAGTCAAAAGTGACTGCAGCAGTATATAGACAGCAAATTGCTAGAAAATCAAGCTGGTTTCAAAAGCGGGCAGGGAACCAGGGACATCACTGCTGATGTCAGGTGGATATTAGCCAAAAGCAGAGCATATCAGAAAGACGTCTATCTACCCATAGTGTTAGATTCACTTAATGTGATTTTCTGAAAGACAACTTTCTTTTCTTTTCTTTCTTACTTTCTTTTTGTGTGTGTGTGTGTGTGTGTGTGTGTGTGTGTGTGTGTGTGTGGTACTGGGGGTTGAGCCCAGGGCCTCACGCTTGCATGCTCTGCAAGTGCTGGACCACTGAGCTGCACCCTCAGCCCATTTTTTTACTTTTTGAGACAACGTCTCACTAAATTACACAGACTGCCTCTGGTCTCAAACTTGCAATCTTCCTGCCTCCGCCTCCCGAGCCACTGGGATTACAGGCATATGCCACTACACCCAGCTTGACAACTTTATTTTCTGTAAACAAAATATTTTCTTTCTCCTTTCCATTGCGTGTACCTCATCTTTCTGATATCTAATTATTTCAGCTAGCACTTCCAAAATTATACTTAATGGTCTTTCGATACTCTCACTACATGAATTTTGCTTGTTTAATAGATCTTAGTCAAGAAGGAGCTATTCATAAGGTTTCTAAGGGCTGCTGAGTCCTAGTAGAAAGGCAACCAGAGTGCTCCTTGGGAGCAAGGATGGCTCAATTATGTTTTATGTATCTTGGACATGTCATCCGGGGGGACCAACCCCTGGAGAAGGACATCATGTTTGGGAGAGTGGCGTGTCAATGAAAAAAAAGGAAGATCCTCTACTAGATGGATTGGCACAGTGGCTAGATCAATGGGCTTAAACATAAAAAGGGGCTGGAATTTAGCTCAGTTGATAGAGTGGTGCTCTGCAGTCTCTGAGGTCCCAAGTTTGATTCCCAGCACTGCAAAAGTGGGAGAAGAATGTGGCAACCCACTCCCAAGGCAATACTGAAACAATCAGCCATTGAAAACCCTATAAGGGTCACTATGAGTGGGACATGACTTGACGGCACCTAACAACAACAAACAAAAAAGATCATGTTCACAGCACAGTGTCTGGTAGCATTTCATTCTGTTGTATATATGGTCACTATGAGTTGGACCTGACTTGAAAGCACCTAACAAAAACAGCAGTCAAAAACAGACTCTTAAAAGTCTTCCCACTTCAGTCTCTATAATCCAATAACATGCTCTCCATTTGTTTGTTTTAGGATTGTAACTCCAGGACCTAGTTTCGCTCCTGGATATAACAGGTCTTTATCAAATTTTTATTGCAAATAGAAGCCAATGAGTGGATGAATGAATGACAGAGTTATCGGAGTAATATATCCACAATTTTCTTCTTAATCTTCCTGATTACTTTTTCTCATTAAACTTTTTTTTTTGTATCACATTTTGCCCTCAAGGTTTTTTTTTTTTTCTGTAGTTTTTTGTTTTCCTGTTGTCTGGAATCTTAAAAAACGATTTTCCAAAGTCCTCTGCAATCTGGTCTTACCCTATATATAATTTCTATAGTACTTCCAAATGCTTTAAAAAAAAAAAAAAAAAAAGTAACGCAAGTCCGTACTGTTGCATGCAAATAAACTATGCTCATTCCCATGTTAGTGTCTTCACTCTGGATTCCATTTGTGACTTCCCAATGTTCTTCACATTGCTCTAGGTCTATCCAAATTTTTCATACTCTGTGGTCAAGGGCCATCTCTTCCATAAACATTCCCAGTTCTACCAGCCTTTTTTTTTTTTTTATCATGCATCTTTCAAAAATATCTACAACATTTATGGCTGCTGTAGGATACCTTGGGCTGGAATTAGCTCAGTTGGTAGAACGCTGCTCTGCAGTCTTTGAGGTCAGAAATGATTTTCAGCACCACAAAAAAATGGGAGAATGATGTGGCAATCTCGAGGCAATCCCCAGTCAGCCATTGAAAACCCTATGAGGGACGCTATGAGTTGGACACAACTTAACGACATCTAACAACAACAACATAGGATACCTTGGTAATAACTATATATTGTTTTGTGTTGCTGCCTTTAATTCGTGACTATTCATCTCACCACCCAAAATAAATTAAACTCTTTGGGAGGACAATGGTATTAGGTTGGTCAATTTGCCCCACAGTATTTTGTACAATGCTTAGCATGAAAGAGACTGGGGATTGCAAATTGGTGGCTATAAATAAGTAAAGCCTATAAACTTGATTTTGTTTAAGAGCTGAAAATAGGTCTTTAAAAATTGAGCATGAATGTCTTAGGCTATTTGCTTTTTCTTCTGTTCATCACAGCTTCTCTATCTTACTATAGTTAGGCTGGATTTATGTTACCTGCCTGGATCAGCAGATAAATTTGCTTGTGATACTGCTGTGTTTTAGGATGGACTGACTAACTAGTTCCTGCACAAGAGGTAACATGGAGCAATAGTTAGATTAGCATAAAATCTGTCCCCAGTCCAGAAGTGGAGGTGTACTGACTCTGCAAAAGAGCTTCTGCTTTTATAAATAAGTGACAAAAAATGTTAACACTTATCTTAGCAGCAAGGGTAGCTGGGAGGTTGAGTATTTTTTCACTGGACATGACACTTCAGGCAAATTTGGGCTCTTTCAACTAAAAAACAGATATTGGGCTGTTTTTGTTTTTTTTGGTTAGGTGTCGTTGAGTTGGATCTGACTCAACGACCTATGCACAACAGAATGACACACTCCCTGACACTCTGCCATGCCCAGTACTCTGTCAGTGCTTCCCTGTTATTCATAGAGGTTTCAATGGCAGATGTTTCAGGTCTGATTTTTTTTTTTCAGGAGTGGGCTGCCAGGTCCTTCTCCCATTTTTGCAGTGCTTTGGATCCAACTCAGGGCCTCAGAAAGTGCAGAACAGAATTCTACTAACTGAGTTATCGGGTAGAGAACAGCAATTTTAGTCCCACATAACTTTTTTAAAGTGAAAGCAATAAAGAAATACAGTATTGAGTTTTAAATCCTCAAGATCATTAGAATTTGCCAAGTTATTTGTAAAGATAAATGAAAATTTAAAATGTATCAATTAATTTATACATTTAGAAAATGGTTTAAGAATAGGCTTCTGCACCTTTTATGTAGTTTGGAATGATAACTGAGACCATCTCCTGAAATTTCATGACATCATTCTCATAATTTTTATAAATCAGATGTACCAAAAGCCTATGTAAATGAACAAAAACTATAACAAATACATGAAAATCAAAATATATCAAAATAGCAAGCACATAAGCTGAGTAAGCACAGTATTAACAATTTATCCTAAAAGAAAATATAAAGAATATATAGTGACAGATATATATTTACTGACTGATGAGGTGATATTCAAGAATTATGAGATTTTAAAAATGGGCTATCAAATGCATCAGTCTCTCTTTCATTAAAAAATTTTATGTATACATATAAAATATGTGAAAGACAAATCAACAAATTGCTAAGCATGATTATATGGAAGAGACTGGATTATAGGTAATTTTATTTTTCTTGAGATGAAATATATTACCATTAATAAAATATAGTTGTTGCTGTTGTTAGGTGCTGTCGAGTCGGTATCCGACTCATAGTGACCATCATAGGGTTTTTAATGGCTGAGTGTTTCAGGATTGCCTTGGGAGTGGGTTGCCAGGTCCTTCTCCCATTTTTTGTGGTGCTGGGAATTGAACTCCGGGACCTCAGAGACTGCAGCACAGTGCTCTAGCAACTGAGCTAAATCCCAGCCTGCAGTAAAATATAGTAAGATGAGATAAAATGATTTGTCAAATATATTTCATAAGGGAGATAAATAAGTGGTAAAAGGACATACATTTATCAATCACAACAAAATGGCCTTGTAATTGAAGAGAGAAAAATCACTATATAAAAGTGAACTTTTACTGTCATTTTTAAATTATAGGATGATTTAGCAGTCCCAATAGTAACGAATAATATGTAATGGTGAAAATAAATGAGGTTAAATTATTAGTTCATTAGATTTAAATACAGTGTCCATTCTTTCATTTCACAGAGAGGAAGAATCTTCTTAAGTACTTCTAGATTAGGGGCCATCATTAAAATGTTTGACAGCATTCTCTTTATTATTTTCTTCAAGGATGTAATTTTATTGCATAAACCTTGATGCATTCTCTATTCTGAAGCACAAAATGTAAAAGAGCATGAACTAGAACTTAGAACAATATGGCAATCCTCTATAAAAGATTTTTGTTTCTTTTACTCAAAAGTCAATTTTAAAACTTTTAAAAATTGGAGGACAAATCTTTAATAAGTAAACTAAATTTTTATTTCTCTTGAACTGAGCAAAGAAATTTGTATTAAAAAGGAAAAGGAAATTTAACATCATTCAAGACAATAAGCAAAATTTTAAACATTAGAATATGCATCTGGAAAATCTGTACTTTAAATCTCACTTTAAGCTTTAATTGGATGTGTCATAAAATATTATGAAATTCAACTTACACTTTGACTTGGCTGCACACACAATATGTGATTTCTTTAGCTTTCGTAGCTCCTCCTGCTTTCCTTCTGCCCTGGAGGCTGATGCCATGAGAACCTTTTACTTAAGTCGCAAGCTTACCTTGTAGTGGAGGGAAGACCTCTCCTTCTTCCTCCCTTCTCTAACACTATTTCCCAATACTAGATAGAACAGAGGCCTGGTAAAACCACTCTCTTTCCTTTCCTCATTGTTTCCTTCTCTTTCTCTCCTCCAGCAGTGGAAAGGTATGGCATTCCCTTACCTTGCCCTTACCATCTGCTATAGTTTGGAGCTAAATGTCTCCCAAAGGCCATGTGTTTGAATGTGTGGTCTCCCAGCTTGTGGAGCTGTCCTTGGAGGTCATGGAACTTTGAGACATGTGATTCTAGCTTTGCAGAAGCAGCTCCTTGGGGATGAGCCTTTGGAAGTTTTCACTCCAAGCTGTGGTTCTGCTCACTCTCTACTTCTGATCTATCATGCTGGGGGGTCATCTACCATAAGCTTTGCCGCCTGATGTTGCCATGTCTACCCTTCCACCATTATGAACTGAACTTCTAACTATGAACCCCCAATAAATCTCTCCCCCATGATTGTTTCAGTCAGTTTCTCTGTCACAGCAACACACCACTTAACTAATCCTCCATTTCATCCACATTAAGGGCACTAAAGGAGATGACCTAAGAAAATCGTTACTTAAAGCCCAGCTGGCTTTTGAGATTATTTTCCTAACATAATATCCTATTTTTAAATGGCAGATGCCAAATATTACCTCATACTTGCTAGGAAAAAATAGCCTGTTGTTATATTAGAAGTTCAGGTCTTTTTTTAATAGATTTTAGTTTATGTTTGCTATTTATTATACTTTTTCTCTTGTTTTTTAATTGGTTTCTTTGGAATAATTGAGTTTCCATTATTCCACTTTTCTCTCTCTACATATTTAAAAATTTTAGGTTATATTTTTATTCTTTTAATATTTACTTATATATTCACAATGTGTCTGATTTTAAAAGTGCAAAAGTAATCATTATATCTACTTCCTTATCAAACTTAACATTTTAAGTCTAACCATTCCTGTCCAATCTTCCATGTTAATGAGCTCTTATTTTAAGAGCACGTGAATGCTCTTCCAATTTATTCAATAGGCTTTTATCAAAAAACCAAACCAAAAAGAATATTAAATTTTATATGAAATCTCACAACCCTGGGAAAAACTGATTGACATCTAAAAGATTAATCTTTTCTTCATCTGTTTATATCCATCTACACGAATACACATCTGCACGTGCATGAGGGCAGAGTATATATTACTTTTATATTTTAAACTTAAGACTTGTTTTTTAAAATGTAGCCCTGTGCATCTGTGTGTTTGTGTCTGGTATATTGTCTGCTCCTATCCTTTTCTCCACCTATGCCCCTCCCCATATGAAATGTGTTATTGACATACTGGTGTCATACACACACATCCATGCCCAAGATGCTTCATTTCACAAATATGAAGTCATAATTTATATACTTCTCTATGGATATTCTCACTTAATAACTTAGCCTACAAATTTCTCCAAGACAGCAGACAGAAGTAAAATAATTTTACTTTAAATTGCTGTATTCTTTGCTGTAAATGAAGCAAACTACATCTATTTACCTATCAATGAAAATTCAAGTAGTTTATAATTTTTTGAATCTTGGAGTGATACTACAATAGACATTCTGGACATAATCTTTTTCTACCAGTCATTTGTTTTCTATGGGATTAAAGGTGTTTCTGGGTCAAAGCCTGTGTGTATTTTTAAAATATAATTATAGTATAACATATGGAGATGTGAAACTATAATAAATTTATAGTATACTGATATTTCACAGATTGTATACATCTGTGCAATGGTATTTAATTTTTAAAAAGTAGAAGTTAACAGTGACCTAGGGTCTCCCCTTTATGACCTCTTCTATTTACAAGCCCAGCAGGAAAATGACTTGCTTTATTTGTAACTGCATAGAAACTGTATTATTCTTTTTCTACTTTGTATAAATGGAATCATGGAGCATGTATTCTTTTGTCCAACTTCACTACTGGATATTGCGTTTGTGAAATTTAATTATATTATTGTGGTAATTGTAAATAATTTATTGCCCTTGCATATACTATCCCATTGTATAAAAATACTAATTTATTCTATTTGGCTTTGGATAGTTTTGAATTCTTATAAATAGATTTTCTATAAATATTATTGTGCATGTCTTTGGTGAAGATGTGTATGCAAGTCTGATTTGTATATATCTAAGTGTGAAATTGTGGGACATGTAGAATATACCTGTGTTCAATTTTAGGAGCTATAGCTAAACAGTTTAACAAAGTGATTGTATCATTTTCACTTCCACCAGCAATGCTTGAAAGGTCTTATTTCCCACATCCTTACTGATATTTAGTATTTTCTATTTTTAGTCAGTCTGGTAGATGTACAGTGGTGTTGTATTGTGGTTTAAATTTAAATTTACATTCATTGATTTTTAAGGAAGTTCAGCCCATTTTTATATGCCCACTGACAACTTGAATATTCTCTTTTGGGAAGTGTCTGTATTTTATCTATATTTCTATTTGGTTGACTGGATATTTTAAAATCAACTTGTTGCTGTTGTTTAAAATCAATTTGTTGCTGAAAATGGCTTTCCTTCACTCTATGGCCTGCCTTTTTAAATGCAGTCTTAATAGTAACTTGATGCACTGAAGTCACATATTTTTTAATATAGTCTAAAATATCACTTTTTCTGTTAGTTTGTGTTCCAGTTTAAGATAGAAAAAAATGAATTGCCATCCTAGTTTTGAAGGATCAGGAGAGAAATTTACATTTGAAGTAATGTAGACATAATCAAGAATTAAAATATGAAATGACCAAATATTTGTTTTCATATGAGTTTCTATTAAGGCATAAACCTGTTGAAATTTGCTATTTGTTGTTAATCTTTTTGTCAAGGTATACATGTTACCCCTGAAAGTTTTTGGAGAATTCTCCTGGTTGTTAGTTCTGATGATGCTTTACTTTACTGAGCTTAAATTTCTCTGTGCAACGAGGGGCTTTGCAAGGCCCTGGGCTGTTCATGGAGCCTCCCCTCATCCCATGTCTCTCTAAGCAAACTCTCCCA
Organism: Pedetes capensis; assembly: GCA_007922755.1. NCBI lineage: Eukaryota > Metazoa > Chordata > Mammalia > Rodentia > Pedetidae > Pedetes > Pedetes capensis. Next base: position 63,206 of record VMDO01003694.1, on the reverse strand, counting down.
AGGCTGGTCCACTGTAAGCTTGTGAGATATAACCTAAGGATTTGGTTTTAATTCCATTTTCCCCAAAAAAACAATTTTCTTCTTATGAGGCTCAGAAGTTCAAAACAGAAAGGAATTAGAAGTACACAAAGTCATTGACATTGTGTAAAGAGCAATTTGCTCTAACAGATGCCTCTGCATTCAAGTACAATTTGTTGCAGCATACTGCTAAAGAAAGAACTAGACTACATGTTTCCACCTACCTACCCATTAATCCAAATAACATCTTCCTTTGTGGAATATCTATTTTCTCTGCTAAACTATGTGACCTTTCCATGTAGGGAAAAATTGGGAGGAAATTGGCAAAAACTCCCAAACTGGGAAAATGGCGTTTGAATATCTGGTTTGTAAGTTAGAAATCTAGGGAAAATGAAAGTAACTTGGTCGCACATTTGTACAAAACCCTTCCTGATTGGACAATTGGACTGAAAGCTGATTGGCTCAGGCCATTCCATGGGCGAACTACATAAAGAGCTGCACTGCGGCAGCTCGACCTTTTTTTTGGCACGGCCTTTCTGGCATCCCTTTCTGCGCCTTCTCGCCTGTTCCTGCCCAGACCACAGATGAGGAAGCGCCTCTCCTGCTGCTCTCCCCCGGACCATTGATGTGGAAAAAACGCTCTCCTGTCGCAATCATCAACAAGGAAAAGAACCTGCTCTCTGACTGATCACCGAGGAAGCAATAGCTGTCTCCTCCTGACCACAGAGACGACCAACATTTCCACAGTGATATTAATAGGTCATTGGAAATTTTCTTCAGAAATTTGATTACACTTTTATCAACTTACATCACAGAAACTTTTGATTAATATATAGTAGAAAATTATGTGCAATTATGAGTTATATTCTCTTTTATTTTTCCCCATATACTTGTATTGTTGCATCTTCTATTTTGAAATTATCCTCTCCTTCTTTATCCCTCCACATTATTTCCCCTCCCCTTACCCCCCTTTTTATATAAGTATATATATATAATCTCTTCCTTTAAATTAGATTTAGCTCCCACATATGAGTAAGCACATATGGTATTTATCTTTCTGGACATGGGCTCATTTACTTAAAATGAAAATCTATGGGACACTTCACAAATTTGAGTGTCATCCTTGCACAGGGGCCATGCTAACCTTCTCTGTGTCACTCCAATTTTAGTATATGTGCTGACACAGCTAGCACATGTTGAATGTTCTTATCATACACAAAAACAAAACAAAACAAAGCAAAAGGACACAAGGAAACTTTGAGACGTTTTGGATATGTCTATTACATTGATCGTGTTGATGGTATCATGAGTGTTTGCATACATCCAAATTTACCAAATTGTACACATTAGATATATGTCAAAAAGGTTGCTATAATAGATAAATAAATAAATAAATAAATAAATAAATAAATAAATGTAATTAGCACTGTGATAGCCTAAAATAGCCCGGCAGAACTATAGAATTCTCTCTGGGATGTGATAAATCTTTCCTGAAAATCACTATTACAAATTTGAATTATCAACTTGTCATGGGAAGACTGAAGGAATGAGAACTTTCAACAATGATCTCAAAGGTGGCTTAATGATTTTTAATGCCCATCATTCACTAAGCTGTAAGAGGTGAGGAGATCAGGAAAGAATACTTGAAAATTATGAAATTCAGAGATGCAATTACATTCTCATGTAACCTAACACATATTTAAGAGTTGGTAACTAGTTGCTGTTCTCTTGTTGTTGTTGTTGTTGTTGTTAGGTGCCGTCGAGTCGAGTCCGACTCCTAGAAACCCTATGTACAGCAGATCAAAAGACTTGCCGATTCTGTGCCAGGCAAACAATCTTATTTATGTTTAAGCCCATTGTTGCAGACACTGTGTCAATCCATCTGGTGGAGGGTTTTCCTCTTTTGCGTTGACCTGCCACTCTTCCAAACATGATGTCCTTCTCCAGGGATTGTTCTCTCCTGACTACATGTCCGAAATATGTAAGACGCAGTCTGGCCATT